>JAQQZY010000017.1:22879510-22896386 GCA_030068375.1 Ostorhinchus rueppellii | reverse complement strand
AGTACCCGGAGAAAACCCACGCAGACACGGGGAGAACATGCAAACTCCACACAGAAAGGTCCCACTAGTGACTGGTGTGGGAATCGAACCCAAGACCTTCTTGCTGTGAGGCACGAGTGCTAACCACTGCACAACTGTGTCGCCCCTGCCTGCAGTTATCTCTATTTTTTTTTAAATAATTTTTAAAATACATAAAAAAATAGAGATGCCTGCAGTTATCTCTTTTTTTTTTTTAGTAAAGTGGTGTACATTTTGATTCATCTTGACATAATAACAGGCCAAAGAAAGTCAGCATAAATGAAATCAATAAGCATCAAACATACAGAATATGACCATTAGTTATAAAATAAGGTCATCTAAATAATTGTGGAACAAATACAGTGGATACATCACTATAGTTTGAGGTAAATTAACTGAAAATACTGACTTAAAATGGCTCAAATGTAGCCACGATGGATGGATGGAGAGATGAAATGGACACAAATGCACACACCATCTGTGAAAGGATTCCAGTGCCGCTACAGTTGTAGTGCCTGCAGTTATCTCTTCACATTTTCAGTAAAGTCCATTTTGATTCATCTTGAAATAATAACAGGAACAGAAACTCAGCATAAGTGAAATCAATAAGCCTTAAACACACAGAGCGTGCACATGTATATGCAGGTCTATGTGTGGGCAGCGGGAGGAGAATACGAGAGAGAGACGGAGAGATAGTGTTCATGTGAGTGAGATAGATAGCTGAGGTGTTGGAGGGATTAATCTGAATTTGGAACTTGGGGGCATGAGTTGCTGCTCGATAGAATCTAGAGCATCAGCACCTCTCTGCAGGCGACATACTTCCATTGCATTTCAATGCTTTTTCTGTTTTTTTTTTTTTTTTTTTTTTAAGGTTACAGTGTTGTTGCGGTGGTTTAAGGCCCAGCCGGGTTAAAAGTATACCATTTTGTTCGTTTTTTTTTTTTGGTTTTTTTTTTTTCTGTGTCATTCTGTACTAGCAACCGTCTGGATTTCAAGGCTTTTAATAGTGTGAGGGATATTTTAACTCCTGTTCAGCGTTTGTATTCCCTTCCTACACGATTGTAACTTGAAGGTGATGTGCTCTTCTGCTTCTTAATGGATCTTTTTGTCAGTGTTGAGGTGTACAGAGTCTGAGTGTTTTTTTGGGTTTTTTTGTTGGTTTTTTTTTTTGTTATCAGGGTGAAACTGTTTTTTTTTCTTCTCTTGCCTTTAACCCCAGTCATTCCACCCTCTCCCTCCATGTGTGCTGTAGTTTATATCTGTGAAGAAATTGATATGTGTCAGAATCTGCGAGACTAGCAGCCCATCTATTATAGTTTATTACGTGTGTGTGTGTGTGTGTGTGTGTCTGTGTGTGTGTGTGTCTGTGTGGGGGGAAAAAAATGGAGCGCAAAGAGTGGTTCATCATCCACACTCCCCCTTGAGGTAGCCTTATTGGTACTTTCTCTGAGATGCCGGGGGGGGCCTTGTGTGCGATTTCATTGCATCATTTGTGTGTTTTTGTTAGAGGCAAAAAAAGCTGGGCAGCGACTCCATAGACTCTGTAGTTCATCTTTAAAATATAGTAGTGTGCTCAGCTTTAGGCAGGAGTCAGTCAACAACTTGTAAACAAAACAAATTCTTACTTATCAGCTTTCCTGTACCTTGCGGTTAAAAATGTAGCAACAGTTGTTTCAGGGTATTTCGGCATTGCATTATGTATAACTTGTATAGCTCACTGATTCATATATTTGACGCTTGTCTCGCTCTAACATCTCAACATTCCAACAACCTGAACCTTGCAGCCATTCTATAAACAAAGAAAAGATGCTAGAATGTACAGACAAAAGTTTGAGATGTGAAAAGCCGGTGAGTTGGCTTTTAAAAACTCCATCTGCTCGAATCCATGACATATTAAAACGCCACGATGTCGCAACAACACAAGCAGCTCCAGTCCACTTTCTGTACCTTTAAGAACACTTCAAGGTTTCAGTCCCCTGTGAGAAAACACTGTATGATGGCAAGAAAAAGTGGAGATAATATTCTAAGAGCGTGTACCCGTAAATGGATATTGATTTTTACGTGGGCCTTTATTAGGTGCTAAAACCAGTATAAACACTCAAACTAACCCTTTCAGAGCCTTGGACGGTTCAGCATAAGTGTTTTGTGATTCTCTGACGTATGAATGTTCCTGAAGTACTCCCGTCTCATCCGCATTCAGACACTTCATTCTCAGGCTGTTTTCAGAGACATGTGGTGGGTGGAGTTTGTCAACCCATAACACGTGTTTTTCCGACCTTCTACCAGTGGAAAGGCACTGGAATGGCAGTCAAACCCACCTGTGAACTCGTACTAGAGCGGTGTACTCCCAGTTCTGCGCTATGACGTCACATAGACCCTAGAACAATAATGGCGGCCCCTATGGATGCAGTTTTAATGTTAAAGGAGTGACATTTACCTTTTTTTTTTTAAATGGAATTATGCATTTTCAAACATTTCTCTGAGTACCTACATTGCACAATTATCTGCAGATATTACAGAAGGCTGGATTCCTGTCCAATAACATCTTCTGCTGTTTAAAAAGTCTGTCTTAAGAATATCAAAGGAGTTATATTTAGCTTTTTTAAATGGACTGATGCATTTTCAAACATTTCCCTGTGCTCTACATAAACTGTAAATGCTCTGCTTGGGTCTGAATTCTTCATTAATTCAACTCCACAGGTTCAAATTCAACCCGGTTTTTCAGTAATGACACCAGAAAGGTGGTTTTGAGCGCTGGCACTTTAAATGCAAGTGAGCCACTTTACGCCCCACCCCCTCCAGGTTGTTGGCTGTGCTGCTCTGTCCCGAACATTTTAGGTAATCGGCTCAAAAGTTGGACATGTTTTCAGTTTTTACTATAACCGCTGCTGCTGAAATGTTCTTCAGAAGACTTGACCTTATATGTGTAAGTGTTGTGATGTAACTCGTTATAGACCTAACAAATGAAGCAGGAATTAAAATGGGTTGTAGAAATCCACTCGATTTTTGCGTTGCAGCTCCTGGATTGTTCAAATTCAAACTTTATGAACTATTGGGGTCCAGTGAGTCGACCTGCTCTGTTAGGTACCATGAAGTAATGGTACTAATGTAAGGAATGATGTTCAAAGGGTGAATGTGGAAGTGGACAGGGGTCTGGATCGACACTGATGTTGGTGGAATGTTCTAAAATGAAGTTCTAATGTTCTAAAATGCATGCACACTTCATGCATTTCTTACAATTTTTTTAAATATACTTGTTGGATTTTTTTTCTTGTTTTGCTGCTTTGGCAAAGAACCAAATATGGTAACTTGATTGACCTTGATTTTCTACATGACAATCAAAAATTTGGAAAAAATTTGCTAAAGTAATGAAGTATTATGTCTAGGGATAGGAATCGAGAATTGGCTCTTTTTGAGAACCGGTCCCCAGCAGCTCAATTCCTTGGAATCGTTTGCCTGCCTGCTTAACGATTCTGCTTATCAATTCAGTGTTAGAAACGGTCTAAAACGATGACACCGGGTCCATTTGGAACACTGTCAAAGCTTCATTTCTTCTAAAGGGTGGCATCCCTCCAATCTGCTCAAACATCTGTCCACGCAGCAGGTGAGTCATTTGATTCACTACTTAGCACTTAGCGGCTAACCTAGCGGCAGGACGTCACCCGGGCCCAGTTCCGGTGTAGGTGACAAACATCATATCCCCTCAAATCCAAGTTTCTGAAGGCAGGGGAAAGGAAATGAGGTGCACAACAACAGGAGACGGGCCGAGTCGAACCAGTTCACTAGTAGAAATGCGGCAATAGAGGAATTAGTAAAGTGTCTTTAGTTTCACTTTCACTGTCCCCCGACCCCCAAACTGGGCCTGGCGTCATCTATTCTTATTATTTGTACAAACTGTATGTTTTTTCTGTAGAGATGGAAATATAAAAGACCAGTCATGCAAACATACCTGTTTTACTCTTTTCTTCCCTCACCCAATGAGAATCGATAACGGAATCGGAATCATTAAATTCTTATCGATTCCCATCCCTAATAATGTCCTCCAATAACACACTAAGGTTGAAAGTTTGAATTTCAGTATGAGTGAACTACTGTATAAAGGGTTAATTTAGAAATATAGAACAAAAAACACACCTCATATAACCACATTAGTCGTCGCATATTAAACTGGAGCGAGTTTCCTGTTTGACCTTATGAAGAGTCTTGCTGCTGCATTCTGAACCAGCCACCACCCACAAATAAACATGTGGTCTGCCTGTGGAGAAGACTTTGGTATAATGTGCAAACAGCCCTCACCCCTGTCCTTGCACCTGGTATCTAGAGGCTTTCCTCATAGGTTAGCATATTTTGGCTGGAGCTAATTTTTCATGCGCTATGCAGAGCAGTCAAGCAGGTGGGTCGCCTGCAAACCTGTGTGCTTTCAACATAAGCAAACATGGCAGGTGTGTGTGTGTGTGCATGTGTGTGTGTGTACTTCCACAGCAACTGTTCTGGTTCACCTGTTGTCATCAAACATCGCCATTCTTATCCTAATAGGTCAGGTCGTTTTCTGCCAGATCAATCACACCACCGTGTCTCTTTTACACCTGGTAACACTTAGAATTCGTATTTCTTGACATATTTGCATACTCTTTCTTTATCCGTATTGCATATTCTGATGCAATTTGTTTGGAGTCTGGCCTCTTTCTTTCATTCACAATCTCTCAAGATTCCACATCCCCACGTTTTCCCACACCTAAACCTTTTGTTTTACCTCCTACATGAAGTAAAACCGTTTTACATTGTTCCGTTACAACAGCGCAGTCGCATTTTTAAGACGATGGTCCCTGCGTGATGAAGCCAACCCTGTCAGGAGCTACAGCTGATTACACGGCTTTGTGCGGCAATCATTCTTTGAGTATAAACACACAAAACAAAAAAGCAATCGATGCAGCGCTACATGTTGATAGATAAACTCCTACGGTGTTTCCGTGAGACTGACTATTCTCCGTCCGGATATTTCGTCTGACAGAGCTTCAGATGTAAAAGGAGAGACTTAAGCTTTGTTTTTGTAACGAGCACAGTGTGCGTTTCCTCTCTCCCTCCTCCTCTCGTCTCCTCTGCCTTGAAGGTATAATCGAACCACATACGCCCACTCCTAGAATCTTTTTTAGCGTCCGTCCTAATGCTACGGTCCACATTAAATGCTTGACGGTGAATCACGTCTGTAATGAATCCAATCAGATTCACGACCTCTGAAAGCGCCGTACACATCGGGTGCGTCTGACCTGCGCTTGTTCGTCTTTACTTCAACTCCTGACCCCTTCGACTGGATAATTGGAGGGCCATGTTTTTACTAATCACCCTCAAATCCTATTTTGCTGACCTGCTCCTTATTAAAGACATGGGATCTTACTGTAGCGCGCCATCAGCCAATTAAAGACCAATACTAGTGTTTTAAAACGCACAATCAGACCATTTGATCAGGCTACGTCTACAGGATCTGGTTCTTGAGAGTAAATTTAGAAATCCATATGTGTTGTTCTCACTGTGAGATTCTTGGCGGTTCAACTGGAGGCGAGCCGTACCCGCAACATTTTACACATAATATGGTGAACACATTTTCAACAGACCTATTCAGACCCTAGCAGCTATTTTTCTGTCCTCTTGGCAAATATAAATCCTCTCCACTTGCAAAAATTGTGTAAATCTTTCAAAATATATGGAGCTTTAGACCTACCAAGGGGTCTTAAAAAGTCTTAAAAGTCTTTACAAATCTGCTTTTAATACCTTTAAAAAGTCTTTAAAAGATATTGAATTTGATATGGTAGGTCTTAAAGGGCTCATATTTAGCTAAACCCACTTTTATTAGTCTTTGGTTCATTTATTTATTTGTGTATTTGGACCCGAATAGTTCATAAAGTCTGAATTTGAACCCTCCAGGTGCTGCAGAACTATCTTTATATTCATTTTAGCAAAAATCGAGTGGATTTCTACAACCTGTTTTAATTCCTGCTCAATTTGTTACATTTTATAACTAGTTACGTCAGGACATTTGCGCATATTCTAAAAATTATAAATGGTAACATCTGTCAGAATAAGAAGCTACACATCTGCAATAACTTATTTATGAATAATTATATATGTATGTATCACATACACATTGATTTATTTGGTTCTTCTATAATTTCTGTCCACCTGTAAACTGCAGCTGAACGTATAATAAAGTTTATCTTATTTTATCTTAGGTCAAGACTTCTTATGAATATTTCTCAGAGTACACCATTAGGGTTTATCAGCAGCAGTGGTTGTAGTCAATACTGAAAGTATGTCCAAACTTCAAGCTGATGACTTAAAAGTGTTCAGTTGTTGGTTAAATGGGACAGAGCAGCACAGCCAACCACCTGGAGGGGGCGGGACATGAATTGGCTCATATACATTTAAAGGGCCAGCGCTCAAATCCACCTTTCTGGTGTCATTACTCAGAAACAGGGTTGAATATGGACCTGTGGAGTTGAATTAATGACCCAATTCAGACCCAAGTAGAGCATGAAGTTGGATCAATGACAGTGGATGGAGACACTTGTTTTTAAATTCATTTAGCAATATCTTTCCTAAAAAGTCACATTTTCTTCATTTTTCTCTGTTTTGACATAATTAACTTTGAATTTACTCTAAGTTTTCATGAAGATCTGCATGATATGTGAATTAAAAATAGGAAAAAAGGGAAGTACACCAAAAAATGACAAATTAAGAGGATAATATTATTTAAAACTGTGGTGATAAATCAGTTAAGAAAGAAGAAATAAAGAAAAATGTATTTGGGAACTGCCACAAAAGTAGCACTGGGTCTTTGTGGTTTAAAGGAGGGATTTTTAGCTTTTTAGCTTCTTAAAAATGGAATTATGCATCTTCAAACATTTCCCTGTGCTCTACATAAACTGTAAATGCTCTGCTTGGGTCTGAATTCTTCATTAATTTAACTCCACAGGTCCATCTTGAACCCTATGTCTGAGTAATGACACCAGAAAGGTGGTTTTGAGCGCTGGCCCTTTAAATGCACATGAGCCTCGCCCCCTCCAGGTTGTTGACTGTGCTGCTCTGTTCTGTTCAACCAACAACTGAACATTTTACCGAATCAGCTCAAAGTTTGGACATATTTTCAGTTTGGACTAAAACCACTGCTGCTGATAAACCATTATGTCGTACTCAGAGAAATATTTGCTAAAGTCTTGACCTTATATGTGCAAATGTTGTGATGTAACTAGTTATAAAATGTAACAAATTAAAAAGGAATTAAAACAGGTTGTAGAAATCCAATCCATTTTTGCTGGAATGAATATAAATGGAGGGTTCAAATTCCAACTTTATGAACTATTAGGGTCCAAATATACATATAAATGAACCAAACACTAATAAAAGTGGGTTTAGATAAATATGAGCCCTTTAAGTAATGAGAAGCTACTCACTGCATCAGTTAAAGTTAAAGAACTTGTTGCAGCTAAAACACAATAATCACTGCAGTAACAATCCAATAAACACATCTGAAGTCTTTGCTTTGATCGAGGTGGAAGCTTTATTTTTCTGTCTAGATTCTGTATTTTATATGTGGATTTCAACGGTACATTTATTCTCACATATGCATATGGGTAACTCTGCCAAATTGCTCCCTAGAGCTGAGTGAAAGTGTAGAGTTATTATCATTTACTCAAAAATATGTTGAGGCACCAAACTTGAAGCCTATTTTCTTGCTAATATTGTAAACAATCTGAACTGTCTTCACACTCTTTTCTCGTCATAATTAAGTGTGTTTTTTTTTTCTTTTTCGCTCTGTGCTCAGTCCCATAACCTGCTTCACTCTGCAGTGTGTGACCCTTCAATTTATGAACCTCTCCCATTGTGGACCGAGGGGTAATTACACCTGCCACAGAATGAGACACGTGTTAGTGCCTCTGTCTCTACAGGACTCAGTTACTCGTCTGACGCTGGTGTGCATGTGTCCGTGTTTAAACAGCGCTAATTGGCGTTTTGAGTCAGCCTTTCCCAAAGTGTCCGTGCCACCCCTTTCTCAGGCTGCCAGTCGATTTAAGCACATTCCCTGAGCAGCTGTCGCCAAGGACATTATCAGACCCCTGAAGAGAATATTCCCAAAGGCTAATTCACCTGTCTCCTCTCGCACTTTATCTAACAGGCGCCTTACAGGAAGCTGGATGCAACCGGTGCTTCCAGGTCTCATTGAAATTCAGCCTGGCTTCTAATCCTACAGGAAATACTACATTAAAGCATCTGTTGTGTGAGGGGAAAAAAATACACACCCGTATGATGAGGATAAGTGTTAGGCATGAAAGTAAAAACCACTAGAAGAAGAGGGAGACACCTGTGTGCTGTCTAAAATTAGTCAGAAATACCTAAAGATGGTTGTTGACCCCTGTGAAAGTTTTAAGTGACAGTATGGAAGCGTGCTCTTATCAGCAGTAAAGCCTGTTTGAAGTCTAGACATCGCTGTCCTGGGGGATCCACTTTTCATGTAAAGACTTTTTTGTATAAAACAAAGAGAAGAGACAACCTTGATTAAGAAAGCTGTGTGTGTTGTAATCACAGATCCTGGATCTGTTTGCGGCTCTTTAATGAGGCCTACTCCAGCTGGAAGGCTGTCGGCTCGGCTGCTTTGATCAGGGGCCCATGGACATGGGATTACACTGCTAACACACTGCGCTAATGGAGCCACAGGGCAAAAACACACAAACACAAGTATACACACACACACACAAATGCAAATTGAAGAAATATATGTACAGAAACATGCACACTTTGCACCTCTGACAAGGGCACAATCCCTTAAGCCGGCCTCTTGTTCTCACACAGCCCATTGTGTCAGACCCTTTCATCTGGGTGCGTCTGTGCCGGTCGGGGTCGGCTGAGTTTTAGGCTCAACGTTGAAGTGTCTGCCAAAGAGAGCTCAGTGAGAAAGGTCCAAAGCTCAGCGCTGACACACAGCCCAACTCTAGAGACTAATGGCTTGTAGCTCCCAACATATGTTGCTTTGTGTAATTGCTTTAATTGCTGTCATTGTACGTAATGGTTGGTCTTTTTCATCTTCCCTGGTGGTGTAGGCATTCTGCTAATTATATCTGTCAGCCCTGCAGCCAAAACCAGCATTTCACAGTGAATTCCGAGCAATGGGAACTTTAAAATGAGTGTTGTTGTATACTATTGATATGTGGTTATAAACTGCAGGGGGTGAGAATAGTTTATAAATCATTAGAATTTATGAAGAGACTCCCCATTGTGGTGTTTTAATGGAAACGGGGTCATGACCTACATTTTATCCCTCTTAGATTGTTTGTGGTTTTAATTGTAAACCATTCAAGGTCGCAAATGCAATTACACTGTCGAAAACAAAGGGGGGGAAAAAATACTAAAAAGCACATCTTTTTCCTTCTGTCTAGGTATGATACTATCACAAACCAATGGGAAACGGTGTCTCCGCTGCCCAAACCGGTCCACTCGGCGGCGGCGACGGTGTGCGGAGGGAAGGTGTATGTGTTCGGAGGTGTGAACGAGGCCGGGCGCTCGGCGGGCGTCCTCCAGTCCTACGTGCCGCAGAGCAACAGCTGGAGTTTTATTGAATCACCCATGATAGGTAAGACAGGTGACAGCACCCGCAGACTTTTGTCATAGATCCACTTTCACACATTTGGGCACAGAAGCTCAGACACAGGAGTGCAGAGATGTTTTGCCTCAGGGGACTTGTTGCCATTGTTACCATCACCTTCTGTATCTTAATAGAGCTGTTGAATCCCTTTTGCACCAGAGTCTACCGTGATGAGGCTTAATATTCTCACGTGTGGTCTCATTTTCTTCGTTATGGCTTCAATTTACTAACTCGCCTACGAAATTACTCTTGTGACATTAAGGCGTGAAAAAAAACTGAGTATATGCATTCGCTTTTCATTTGCACTGTGACATCTGAAATGGAAAAAATGCACATATTGCAACATTTATTCATATGTATGCGTTACTTTATCATCTTTGGTCAGAGGAACAAGGAATCTTTGGGTCTCTATTATAGTTGCCTAGCAACAGTGTTCTCATGACTGTTGAACACTTTCGATATCATCACACTTGACTTTCCCTGTCAAGACCACAGACTCGTGATTGTCATTTAAAGGTAACATTGTCATCCAGTAGATGATCGTATGAGCTCTGCTGTTTATGCTCACACAGTCTGTGAGGGGTGAAGGTCCAGGAGTCATTTTAACACCACCGTCTGTGTTAAATGCTTTATGGCACAGGTATCAAACATACAGCCAGAAGGATGAATTTATTAAATGCAAAAATGACGCTGAATATATTCAGACTAGGTTTAGTTCAGGGGCACTTATAGAAAAATATGACCTCAAGTGGGTCAGACCAGTAAAATAATGCCAGAATAACCTATAAATAATAACTACAATTTTTTCATTTTATTTTCATGTAAAAAAAAAAATGCATTTACATGAAAATACTTACATTTACAAACTATCCTTGCACAAAAAATTCAAACATTAACAATCAGTGGTGTCAAAATGATTGTTTTTCAGCATCCACATACAGACCAGTTCAGTCTCAAAGAAAAGATATGACCTCAAGTGGGTCAGACCGGTAAAATACTACCAGAATAACCTATAAATAATAACTACAATTTTTCTTTTTGTTTTCATGTTAAAAAAGAAAAAAAAGTACATTTCCATGGAAATACTTGCATATACAAACTATCCTTTCACAAAAAATTAAAACATTAACAATCAGTGGTTTCAAAATGATTGTAATTCAGCTTCCACATACAGACCAGTTCAGTCTCAAAGAAAAGATATGACCTCAAGTGGGTCAGACTGGTAAAATACTACCAGAATAACCTATAAATAATGACAACTACAATTTTTTTATTTTTATTTTCATGTTAAAAAAAAAGTGCATTTCCATGAAGATACTCATTTACAAAAAAATCAAACATTAACAAATTATTAGAATTTAGCGTCCACATACAGACCAGTTCAATCTCAAATGGGTCCGACCTGTAAAATACTACCATACCACCAAAAACAGAGGGAACATTGGAGTTATCAGTGTATATATTGGTAATCATAATGATAACTCCAAATTTTTCTCTTTGTTTTAGTGTAAAAAGTACGGAGCCCCTAAAGTCCCACAAAGTGATATTTTTTATGTCGTGCGCACAAGTTATTATGTTATAAACTCAAATGCGTCTTTAACGACTTCTGATGCACACAGCAACACATAATGGAGAGAACGGATCCAATCAAACTTTATTTTCATCTTGGAATGTCATACAGGGAAATTCTTGCTGCTTTTGCATGTAGACACAGGATTGTTATTAGCAGGAAGCATGTTGAAGGACTCAGCCGATGGAACTAATGTAAAGTTCGGACTTTGGGCATCAAAACCAGCAAACCAAGGGACCACAAAGCATGTGTTATCTGGCTGTGATCTTGGTTATGCTGACAAAATGCTACAACATCATTTCAGCCAAAACGACCCACATTTTCTCATATTCAAAAACAATTCATGACAATCACTTACACCCCCTTCTTACTACAACTGTCAGTTTATACAAAAATACTTTAGCTGATGAAAGAGAAACGTTTTAAAAGTTGAAAAAGAGGAACATTTTTAAAGTTTCTCTTTCATTAGCTAAAGGATATTTCCCTAAACTGACCATTGTAGTAAGAAGGGGGAGTGTTGATGTCATGATGTGTGAATATAGAGGCTCCTCCCCCTTTGTGGGGGGGACCATTGAGCAAGAAATAATTAATATGTCCCTCCCTCAGCAAAAGCTTTTTTTCCCACCCTTTTGCATTTGAGCACTTTGTAGACGGTCCCTAAGCGGCCCGTTCTACAAACAGTCCGCAATAGGTGAAATCCGCGAAGTAGAGTCATCTTTATATTTTACAATTATTTTATGTGTTTTAAGGCTGTTAAACCCCTCACCACACACTTTATACACTTTTCTTAGACAGGCATGAACATTTTCTTACATTTCTCTCTTGTTTAAAGACTCTCAAAGTTCAGTTTTAATGATCAGCCTATGAGGTTGGACACAGAAGAAATGAACAACAGTGACTCACTCGTACTCCACAGTTCCTCTGTGTCCTGGCGCCGCTCCGCTGTTGCGACTTTTTCCGTTGCGGACAGTTCAAACCCTTTTTGCATCCTTGTTCAAACTTATCGCTGCTGTCGTGCTTATGTTATTTTCCTCCTTTATGTAACGAACCATAGATTCATTTATTCCATAGGGGTGCGTTACTTCCACCTTCCTTCAGCATGTCCACAAGTGGTTAGCGTCTTTCTTTGCCTTTCAGGTGCCTTTGTCGGTGCAGAACGTTTCGTCGACATTCTGTATATGTATTCTTGCAAACATACAGCACTTCAGAGTCACACTGATGGGACAGAACATTTACGGACATTTGGCCCAACGCGTTCTATACTGTACAGGAAACACGACAGAGATGGATTGACAATTTTCTACAGTCCCTTAGTAAATCAGGATGCAGAACACAATGTGCACTTTCTCCCTTAGCCAATCAAGATGCAGAACCTGATGCACGTTCATACGCTGTTTAAAAAAAAAAACATGCAAAACTGTACTAAAAAAATCTGTGAAATGACGAGACCGCGATACAGCTAGAGACCACTGTATATTTATTCAGTTCTGCAGGTGTAACATACATACGCATTAACCATTTGCACTGTTATTATTTTACTGGTCCCACCCACTTCAGATCATACTGGCCTGAATGTGGCCCCTGAAGTTAAATGAGTTTGACACCTGTGTTTTGTGGTGAATCAGATGCAGAATGAATCCACTCAGATCGGTGACCTCTGAAGCGCTTTTAGGCTTTCTTCTAACGGGCGCTCCTTACTTTAACTCCCAACCCCCTTCCGAGTGAATAAAAGGAGAGCCGTGTTTATACTAATGCCCCTTAAATCCTATTTTGTTGATCTGCTTCTTAGTAAAAGACATGGGATCTTACTTTAGCGCACGATCAGCCAATTAAAAAACAATGCAGGATGGTTTTAAGACTCACAATCAGGCAATTTGAAAAGACCACACGGTGCAAGATCTGGTCAGAGGTTTTCAGTCCTTGAGGGATCAATTTATTACTAGACTTTAAAGGAGTCATTCTTTTTTGGCGGTAGAACAAGCTGCACACACAACACTGTACAAAGATAATGCTGAATATATTACATTACCACAAATACGGTGAATGCATTTGCAAACAAAACTAATTGCATCTCAGCAGCCATTTTTCCGTCCTCCTGGCAAATGGAAATCCAGCACAGACTATCCTTTTACCTCTTTTTTTTTAAAGTCAGCGGGTTGGAAGCTTTTTCTAACTTTGCCAAAATGTTCCCAAGGGCTGAGTGCAACTGCAGAGTTATTAGTGCAAGTTTATGTTGTTCATTTATTTAAAAATATGTAAAGTTAGCAGCAAAGATGTCAGATCTGAAGCTGAAGAGATCTCAGTGTTTTCTAGTTGATATTTGTAGAATTGATGAACTTTCGATCTTTGTGTTTTCGTATCCTCTGTTCATCCAAAGTGTGTCCAATAATCAGCTTTAGTCTCCAGCAGGGGTGTCAGGTTCATTTTAGTTCAGGAGCCACATATGATCTGAAGTGGGCCGGACCAGTAAAATAAAAGCACTGGGTACTGCCGCACTACTGTGGCATGAAATATTGGTTTAGGCGTGTTTCCACTACACTGGTCCCGGGAATTTTTGGGGGGATGGTACTGTTGACCAGGCAGCAAGTTGTCCTGGTCCTCTCAGGCGTCGTGTCTCCATGACAGTAATGGTCCTGTAAGAACCTCACGACGACGTCATCATGCCATGTCCCTTTCTGTAGTAACCTCACTAACAGAAAGCGGCAAAACAAAGCAGCAATAAAGAAGTCATTTTATTGTTCCTTGTGTTATGTTCTCCTCTAACTATTGATAAAGATTTGGGGGGAAAAAACAAAGCAGCAGCAGAGGAGGAAATCACAACAAGACTGGACACAGTTTGTGCTTTTACTGTACACAGTATCAGAGATCGTCCTGTTGGGAAATTCCTCCAGCAACTACTCCTTTTAAAATTGGAGGTTGTTTTTTATTTTTATTTTTTAATGTGTGTGAGTGTGTTTGTTTTTTTGGTATTTATATATATATATGTATACATTTATTGCATGGAGCCTATCCCAACTGCGTGTTCAGAAAATGGATAAATGAATACATATTTGTCTCGCTTTCTTTTCCGTACATATTTGATTTTACTTTTTGTTTTTGGGGTAATTTTTTATTCTTTTCCTTATTTCCATTGTGGGATTGGTTTTTGTACACCTTGTTCAAATGAAAAAGAAAAATGCAAAGTGTGACTCGGAATTCATTTTCTTTTTTTTTTTAATGACAGGGCAGTGACATATTTTTTTTTTTTTATTGGATTTTATACTGCCTGAATTGCTAAGTCTGTCTTTGTTGTGCTGTACTTTTCAATCATAATATTTATTTTTAAAAAATAAATAAATTGGAGGTTGTTTGTCGCAATCTGCTGATGTCATTTGCGACAACCAATCTGCGCGAGTTAGCCACTAGTACTGCCCAGCGACTCTACCAGGCTGTTCTCTAGTTCCTGCCCTCGAGCAGGTACTCCATTGGTTCCTGAAAACGGCCCAGTCAGTGGAGACGCTCATACCGTGAAGTTCCGATAGTGGAAACGCGCCTATTGTCTATTGCCACAGAGCCAATCAGATGTTAGCGTTTGTACTGTGACAATAAGCAGTGAGGGCATTTTGTTGCCACAGAGCCAATCATAGACACGGTTCCATGAACTCATTAGCAGTGTTAGGAAAGTTCATTTTCTACCTGAACAAGTTCAAAGTTCACTTCACAAATTCCAAAATGAACTAGTCCGTTCATGGTTCATAGTTGTTTATCGTTAATACTTTGTTTATATTTCCAAAAAATGAACTAGTTCATAGTTCTTTTTTTTTCAATATGTTGCTGCGAGCTTTTATTTGTTAAAATCATTGCCAAAGCCCATACAGAACCACAGACGGCAAGGATTTTATCAGTTTCAGCAACAAAACTGTGTTAGATTCATCTTCATATCAAAGTAGCAGCTGCAGCTTTCACCCCTACAGTATATTTTCAAAAACAGGAGGGAAAAGGTGCTACTTGGATGGCGTTTTTTTTTTTTTTTTTTATATCATTAAAGACAAACAGGACAGTGGCATACAGAACATGAACACAAAGGTATGAACCAGGCTGAGGTCGGACATGTTCTTTTAAGTTTGCTGTTGATGTGACTGAAGTTTGGAGTTTCTTTTTAAATGTGCGCTGCTTCCCTTCCTCACTGACCTTGTCACGGAGCTCTTTTAAATGTTCATATGATGGATCCTTGTTGCTCCTCCTGCTACCGTCGCCTCCATGCTGCTTTTTTGTTTTGTCTTGTTTCGATGACGCATGCGGCGATGCTGGTGGCGAGCGTTGTTGCCAGATTGAATGTTTTTCTGCTAAATATGAAGGGCTCTTTACGGTGTGTTTGTGTGTTTAGCCTGGTTTTCGTCTGGAACACTAAAGAAATTCGGCACCCCACTGAATGAAATTAAACAAATAGCGCACGCTGTTCACAGAAACCAGAATGAACTCATTCACAGTTCATTCATCAGGCCATAATGCAGTGTGTTCAGTCAAATTATGAAGGTAGAAGGTTCAACACTGCTCATTAGCCTCTTGTTACAGTATTGTGGTCATGTGTGACGTATAGACCCCGAACACACCACAATGAAATTATGTCAATCTGCAAAAGTTTAATATTGTTTCGTTCGACCACATGGTATCGGCGTTGTTTAGGAAAACGGGTTCCAAAGCAGAAAAATCTCACAATGCTGCCCTGGAGTTGCCGTATGGATAGGCATCGCACCACTTTTTGGAAACGATGACGCCATAGTACCACACGACCAGAAGAAGAAAACCCCGGACGTAACCTCATGCACATGCTCACTGCATTCTTCTGTGACTTTAGTGGATCCTGTCACTCTCTGTGTTTGTGTAGAGCACCACATACAGTTTGAACCCAGTTTTCCTGGTTCCACCTGGACGCAGATACTTCTTGAAATGATACATGTATGGACGCAAAACTTTTAGAATCTGCAAAAGGAAAATGCCACGAGGGTTGTCATCTGGATGTAACCGGAGGCCTACGGCATGTGTGATGGTCAACACGATAGAACAGGGGCTCTGATTGGCTCTGTGATAACAAACGAGAACCCACAGACCCACAGGACTATGGACACACACATCAAAAATAATATCAGTGAAAAAGTACAAGTACATTACGAAAGTGCTTACATCTACAACGTTTCCTTAAAAATGTGACTAACATGAGCAACCTGAAATATCTTAAGAAAAATAAGTCCAATTGTAACAATATTATGCCACATTAATGATGTACATTAGAACTTACAGATGACAGTGGATCTACAAATGCACAAAACATTTAGCAACAGGCAGAATATTATTAAAATTACAGTTACTTCTCTTAAGACATTTCAGGTTATTCACATTTTTGGTGAAAGGATAGTTTGTACATGTACACATTTTCATGTAATTTTACTTTTTACGGTAAAACAGAGAGAAACATTTGGAGCTGTCGTTATTTATAAGTTATTGTGATAGGATATAGTTCATAGTTTACAGGTCTGATAGACTTGATAAGATTAAACTATGTGGAGCCTCAACGAAAAGGATTTTGACACCCTGGACTAGGGCTGCTCGATTATGGAAAAAATCATAATCACAATTATTTTGATCCATATTGAAATCACGATTATTTACACGAT
>JAQQZY010000017.1:22838688-22860697 GCA_030068375.1 Ostorhinchus rueppellii | reverse complement strand
AAAATTATTTTCATCCATAAATCTTTTATTTTTTCACTTCCTTGCTGCTACCCACCTGTATTTAGTTTAATTTTACCATGAACATTCTGATATGATTATATGATTCTATGTATGATTTTGTTACATTAATATTGTATCATTCACGGCAAAAAAAAATGCATTTTCCTTTTTTATTTTTGTACTTTATTACAATTGAGAAGTTGTACTTTTTTACTTTTGCTTAAGTAAAGGAGTTGAATCAGTATTTCTACTTTTATGAGAGTATTTTTTCACCCAAGTAACTGCACTTCTTAAGTACAGAATGGGAGTACTTTTGCCACCTCTGTCAGATAGCAAAGAGTATTCATTTGCATAAAGGCCTGGATTATCAGAAATTGAACCCATTTTTGCCAGTATGATGCAAAAACTTCTAGTCTGTGATGATTCCATGCAGTTATGTCTGTTCTGTCCATCCATGCTCATACTGGGCTGTTCTTGAGTTACCTATTTCCTAGTCACTGTTTTTTGTTTTTTTTTTTTGTTGTTTTTTTACAGGCAATCAGCAACACATTAATTAGATATTATCTTTCTTTCTCCATTCAAGCACTTTTCAAGGTCATTTTCATCTTCTCACTGGGATTTAACCCTTTTAGCACCACAAACGCCTCGTTTTTGTTTTTTGTTTTTTTTTTATCAATAATTGTGTCAAAAAAAATGCATCTGTGGAAATAATTTACACCCTTTTTCCAAGTGACATAGAACTAGTACTCACCATTCTTATGTCATTCAAAACCTAAAACTGTGTGTTATAAGAAGAAAAAGGATAAAAACGGAATTGAATTTTCTTCAACTTTTTTTTTAAAATAAATTCTTGAAAAGTGCAGGTTGAACATTTGTGAGATTGTAAGATTCTAATTCAAACTATTTTGCAGCAACTCAGACAGTTTGACATTTGTGGAGCTTTCGGAGTCCATGTTCCAGGCTGGTCTGTTTGTCCATACCCAGGTGGTTTTTATTTTAGCAGCGCTAGTTTCTGAAACACTTCCTGTCCAGCTTTCAGGGGCAGTTGGAAGGAGGAGTTACAGTCATATGAAACACACAAGCGCCAGGATCACCGGTCATCTCTGTGGTATTAAAAGGGTTAAATATATATATAAGAGAAACTATGGATCAGACTGTTAAAGAATTTAGTATATGATGACTAAGTTATTCTTGTAATGATCCTCAATAAAAGAAAATGTCAAAAAAAATAAAAGGTTTAATACATGTACTCAGGATTAGTTTTTTCACTTTTTATCATAATATCGTACATTGGATTATGCTTTAAACATCTAAAATGGGTGTCAAACATACGGCTCGGGGCCACAACAAGATGAATTTACAAAATAAAAAACTTGCACTGAAGACATTAGATATTGGAATTTATCAAGAGTTTCCCATTGCATTTAGAACAGGGGTGTCAAACTCATGACGGTTCAGGGGCCACGTTCAGCCTAATATGGTATAAAGTGGGCCGGACCAGAAAAATCATAGAAATAATAGAAATACTGCAAATACTGTAAGTTTTCTTTGTGTTTTTGAGTGAAAAAAGTCCAATTCCACAATGAAAATGGTTACATCTACGAATTTTACTTGAACATAACGTGAACAACTATGAACCTGGAAATTCATTTAAAAAGTAAGTGCACTTTTAACAATATTACACCTAGTTAATTATTTATACATGTCCATTACCTCTTACAGATCACTTAGAATGAATCTAAAAATACACAAAACAGGCAGAATATTGTTAAATTAGACATACTTCTATTTAGACATTTCATATTTTGTGTAAAAGGTTAGTCTGTAAATGTCAACATTATTGTGTAATTTACATTTTTCAAAACTAAAACAAAGAGAAAATGATCAGTTTTCCTTATTTATAGGTTATTATGATCCTATTTGGCTGATCTGACCCATTTTAGATGGAATTGACCTAAAATAATTTAACATCCTTGATTGTTCATATCTTAAGTGTTATTTTTTTTTTTTTGCATTTCACAAATTCATCCCAGGGGCCACATGTTTGACACCTGTGATTTAGAAAATATTGTCACAATAAAATGGGAATGTGCTGAAAAATGATGAACTTCAATATTTTTCAGAAAAAAGTCAAATTTGAACAAAATAATAAATTCACACTGATCTGAGATAATGTGGTTGAAACTTTATTTATTGTACATAGTAGTTGAGGTTATTCGTGTTTTACATTAAAATAAAGTGAAACATTTGGATTATTATGTAAAGGTTATTGTCTGTAGTATTTTTACCGGTCTTCCTGTGACCCCAGTGAGGATAAAATGGATCTGGCCCACTTCTGCTCTAAAATGATGTCTCAGAACAGCAAAAAGGTTAGAAATGACAGAGGAACACAGAGTTTTCACTGCTCTGTAAGTAACTGTGGCTTGGCATTGAACCTGGCAGAGATAATATTAAAAATAAATAAATAACATCAGAGTTCAGGGTTCACACACATTTTTCAAGGTCAAATTCAAGCACTTTATCACTATTTTTTTTATGTGTATCTACAGGAATACATACACTTTTTTTTTCACTTTTTATCATGCTATAAACGTCTAAAGTTATGTTTCATAATCGCAAAAGGGCTAGAAATTATAGGAGAACACTACGTTTTATCTAAAAAAAAACAAAAGCACTCATACTGCCTAAGATAAAAATGTAGCTGGATTTGACCTGAGAACGCTTGGAAATGTTCTTTTTTGGACATTGTTTTATTTTGGATTTTTGTCATATCTGTAAGTAGCTTTGGCTTGGCATCTAATAATATTAAAAATAAATAAATAACATCAGAGGTCAGGGTTCACATACAGTTTTCAAGGTCAAATTCAAGCACCTTATCACTATTGTAAAATACATATCTACAGGAATACACACTCATTTTTATCAGTTTTTATCATAATGATGTACACTGTATGCGATAAACATCTAACGTTATATTTCATGATAGCAAAAAACTAAGACAGATTAAGATAAAAATGTAGCTGGAACACCTGGAAATGTTCTTCTTTTTGGATTTGTATTTTTGCCTCATATCTGTAAGTCGCTTTGGCATCTAATAATATTAAAAATAAATAAATAACATCAGAGTTCAGGGTTCACACACATTTTTCAAGGTCAAATTCAAGCCCTTTTAAGGCGTATTTTCAATTTTTTTTCCAGAACAGCATCTTAACACTGCAGTAAAATACATATCTACAGGAATACATACTCATTCTATGAATATCTAAAGTTATGTTTCATAATAGCAAAAAGGTTAGAAATTATAGAACACTAAATTTTATCTAAAAAAAAAAAACAGACGGACTAAGATAAAAATGTAGCTGGAACACCTGGAAATGTTCTTTTTTCGACATTAAGTTTTATTTTGGATTTGTATTTTTGCATCATATCTGTAAGTAGCTTTGGTTGGCATCTAATAATATTAAAAATAAATAACGTCAGAGTTCACACACATTTTTCAAGGTCAATCTCAAGCACTTTTAAGGCTTATTTTCAATTTTTTTCCAGCACAGCACCTTATCACTGCAGTAAAATGCTATAAATATCTAAAATTATTGTTCATAAGAGCAAAGAGGTGAGAAATAAACAACACAAAAGGGAAGTCACACGGTGTTCTTCAGTCACACTCACGCTGAGAGAAAGATTAAGCTAAAAATGTAGCTGGATTCAACCTGAGAACGCCTGGAAATGTTCTTTTTTTGACATTAAGTTTTATTTTGGATTTGTATTTTTGTGTCCTATCTGTAAGTAGCTTTGGCTTGGCATCTAATAATATTAAAAATAAATAAATAAATAACATCAGAGGTCAGGGTTCACACACATTTTTCAAGGTCATTTTCAAAAATTTCAAGCATCTTATTCGGGTTATACGTATCTACATGAATGCATAGACTCTTTTTCACTTTTTATCGTAATGATGTACATTGTATTACGCTATAAACGTCTAAAGATATGTTTAATAGCAGCAAAAAGGTTAGAAATGACAGGTTTTATCCAAATAAAGTGAACGCACCTGGTGTTCTTTAGTCACACTGGCACCGAGACAAAGATTTAGATAAAAATGTAGCTGGATTCGACCTGAGAACACCTGGAAATGTTCTTTTTTTTTTCTAAGTGTGTCACCTCTGTGTCAGCGGCTTTGGCTCGGCATCGAACCTGGCAGAGTTAATATTAAAAATAAACACATAAATCCCATCACAGTCATAATTACAAGCACTTTTACTGAAACAAAAAAGAACTTTTCACACCTTGAAAGCATTGAAATTCAAGCATTTTCAAGGATTTCAAGCACCCGTACACACCCTGGATATGGATCGGTTTTTAGTTCAGTGTCAAATTGGCCGGACCAGTAAAAGAATAATAACCTACAAATAATAACTCGAAATGTTTCTCTTTTAATGCAGAACAAAACATTAAATTATGAAAATATTTACATTTACAAACTATCCAAAGAAAAAAAAATGTAACGTGAAAAAAACTGAAATTTAAGAAAAATAAATGATTTTAACATTATTATGCCTCAACTTATTTATACGAGTGAATTACAGATCAGATCGTAGTTTGATATTTTAATAATTGAATTGTTGGGTTTATTTGCACTAAAACAAAAAACATTATTTATTTTTTTTTCTGTTCAATGTCACTGTCAAATTGGCCAGACCACTAAAAGAATAACCAACAAATAACTCAAAACAAAACATTAAATTCTGAAAATATTTTCAAACTATCCAAAGGGAAAAAAAAATGTAACCTGAAAAAACCTGAAATTTAAGAAAAATAAATGTGATTAACAATATCATGCCTCAATTCATCATTTATACGAGTGAATTACAGATCAGCTTGTAGTATGATACTTTTATAGTTGAATTGTTGGGGGTTTTTGCACTAAAACAAAGCAAAAAACATTATTTATATGCAATTTTTTTTTTTTAGACAAATTTAATATGTTCACATTGGAAGAGAAAATGTTTGCGGTTATTTTCCTTGAGATCCTATTGGTTTGTCTGTGGAACCACAGAGATAAATAAACACTTGAGGGGGCATCATCAGTGGTGGCCTCTAGCTGAAACGTCCAACTGTGGCGGCCATCTTGGTACAGGAAACTAAGCCCCACCCCCTTATGAAAACCTACACATAGCAGTGGTATTTCATGGATAAAGCTAGAAAATAGGGTTACCCATAGTCTTACAACTGTACGTTTTTCTAGAAAAAAATAAAATATGGAAAGCAGCAACAAAAAAAAAAAATATATCGGCATAAATATTATTAATTGAAGGAAACATCATAACGTAATCACACAGGCTTAAAAAAAATACAGGCATTCCTTGCGCAATATAGACCTAAATGAATAAAAAAAAGAAAAAAATGGAGCAGTAAGCATATTTATATTGCATGTAGATTCTAATATCGTTTTAATAATTACAATTAACTGCTGAATAATATAATGATCAAAACTGTAATTCATAACGTAATTTATAAACACGAAAAAAAAAACAATGGCTTTTTTTTGTAAATACGAAATTGTCCGAATATAAAATACTAGCATATACTCTAGCATTTATCCAGACACTTTCCATAATAGCTACATGATAAAATGTTGATGCTATGGCCTATTGATTTTTTTTTTTACCAGTGTCCTTAGTAGATTTCTCTTTTTTTTATTCTGTAGTACTGACAACCTTTTCTGGACCAAGATGGCAGCAAGACGCTCCCGCAACAAAAGCCCCCTCGCCCCCTCTAGTGTTTATTTATCTCTGTGTGGAACCAGTGAAACATTCCTGCCTGTTCATATTTGCACTTTGTAAATCCATCCCACAGGCTGGATTGGAACTTTCGGTGGGCCGACTGTTTAATAAATCTGCACTGTATCCACCCTCACAAGTGCACGGAAAGAAATAAGTCGAGCATGGAAACAAAATGAAGATCTGCTGCCTTTTTTTTTTGCTGGTCACAGATGCCACTACTGAGGCTTGTGAATTCGACTGTAGTTTAGTTTCGATAGGTGCATCATAATAAACCACAAAAAAAAAAAAAGAGTTTTACGCAAATTTGAACACTTTTGGAAAGATGTGACGAAAAAAATTCCGCTCAAATCTCCCGTGTGTAGTTTGTTTTTTATCCAGTCGCTTTGGATTTGATATGAAAATTAACCAAAATTTGCTGTATTTGTGCAAAGCTTTGATGTGAAGAGTGAAAACAACAAAGGAAACTACATTTTTCTCTCTCTCTCTGTGTGTGTGTGTGTGTAGCGCTGTGATCCTGGACGGGAAGATCTACGCCACAGGGGGCATAGTCAGCAGCGAGGGTCCGGCTCTGGGCAACATGGAGACCTTTGACCCCTGCACCAACGCTTGGACGCTCGTGCAGTCGCTCCCGTGCCCGCTCTTCAGACACGGCTGCGTGGTCATCAAGAAGTACATCCAGAGCGGGTGACGGCGCGGCCAACACGGCGGCGATTGGGATCTCACACACACTGGGTCGACGCAGGAGCCAAGCCGAGCCTCCGTTGTGTGGGACGATGTGTGACGGCAGCTTAACGCGGGCCGGTCCGTGACCTCTCTGGACTCGACGCCAGCATCCCTCCCCCTCCCACTCCCACTCCGCCCTGTGCAGAATGTACTCATGTTTAACTACTCAGCCATGTCAGGTGACGACGCCTAACCTCCAGTACTGTATGTGTCATGGTAGTAGTTCATCCTCATCCAAACAGGCACAGGGACCGTCTTAGTAAAACGAGCTTATTTTACTTTCCTCATTCTCCGCTCTGTCTTTTCCCAGAGCCATGAACTCACTACTTTTAACCCTTTTTTTTTTTTTTTTTTCCCCGTCACTTCTGTTCGACAGGTGTAGGTTTAAAGTCCGCAGTGTATGATCCATTTTTTTCCTGTAGCGACATCTACAGGACGGGAGGAAAAGTGATGGAAAGGAAAGCGTCCACAGACCACTTTTCCTCTTTAGCGGTGCGTTTTTCACTGCATCAGGAAGTCAAAACTCCTCAATGTGGATATCAGAGGAGTGGAAAAGCAGATCTGAACTCTGTGTAACCCAGATCTTTTAACGATTTTCTGAAGATAGGGAGGGAAAAAAAAAAGAAAAAAAATCAAACTCTGGGTCAGGTAGGGCTTAAAAAGAGGAAAATCTTTTTTTTTATATTCTTGTGGAATTCCAGCCTGATTGAAATATCATCTGGAGTGTGTTTTCGTTTCCGCTCCGTTCATACACTCTCTGGGACAAAGAAAAAGGGATTCCTCGTTCGCTGATGTTCAAGTTGGGACAGTTCCTCCGGATAAAAAAGCACAATAATCACCTGTGACTGTTATCATCCAAGCTGTCTGTTCCATCTGTTTTCTGTTCTTTCCCCACACACAGTTTGTTTTTTTCTTTTGTTTTATAGTGTGTTTCATTGCAACCCACAAATGTTTCTGGGTTGATATTCTGTAAATACAGGAAGGAAATATGTATATTTTAAAACCTGAAGGCAATTCTGTATAAATGTTTTTAGAAAAAAAAACTGATAGGTTGGACTAAAAATGGTATGTCTGTAAATCTGTACTCAAAAAGGAGAAATTAACAGTTGTTATTGAAACCTAATACATATACCAGAACATGGCTGCGTTGTCTTGTGTGAGTTTTTTTGTACACACACGACTAATCAGTTTGATTCACATCCCACAGGTCGGTGTGATCGCACAGGGAAACGGGTGTAAAACATGTGGCCTTTGGGTCCAAACCGGCCTGTAACACCCTAGAATGGAAACATTTACTGAAAATTTAATCAAATTTGCACTTAACTTGATCGAAAATGTAAAAAAAAACAAAACAAAACAACAATGATGTAACGAGAAAAGCACCCAGAGCCCAGACCTCCGCCAAGGTAGAGTTTGTACTTTCCTCCACTAGATGGTACTGAATGACCTCATATGCAACTCTGTGCCGACATGCCTCATCTCTTAATGATAAAGAATCATTTAAAAAATTCCTGGATCCAGACGATAATCCAGATCGCCTCCAAAATGTAATCATCTCTTCGTTGACCCAGAGCGGACATAGCCTGAAAATTTCATCAAAATCCGTCCAGAACAAAAAAAAATGCTGGCAAAAACATAACCTCCTTGGTGGAGGAAATACCTTATTGGGCATCTTTACATGTTCAGGTGGGGCTTTTTTTTTTTTTTTTCCAAAAACTGATAATGTAATATGTTTATTTTCAGTCCAAAGTTCTACATGTTGTGTTTTGACAATGACTACTGGGTTAAAGTGCACATATTACAATATCAGTCAGGATATTTGATGACATTACCTCCAGCAAGGAGGTCATGTTTTTGCCAGCGTTTATCTGTTTGTGTTCAAAATAACTTGACAAGTTCTGAACTGATTTGGATGAAATTTTCAGGAAGTTGTTAGAAATGGGACGAGGAACAAGTGATTAAATTTTGGTGATCCGGATCACCGTCTGGATCCAGGAATTCTTTAAATGTTTCTTTATCATTGGGAGATAGGGCATGAGGTCACCTGTACATTCAGCGCCATCTGGTGGAGGAAAGTACAAACACTGCCTTGGCGGAGGTCTGTGCTCGAGTGCTTTTCTAGTTGAAGTTGTCACATTATTGGCTTTTATTACATTTCCAGTAAATTATGACATTATAGGGTGTTACACGGCCTGAGTGCAAAAACGATACCAAAGAAATAACCAGTAAAGGATGTCGAACTGGATTTAGTTCAGAGCCACACATGGGTCACGTAAAATCAGCAGAATCTAGAAATGAATCCAATTTTCTGGGGGGGAAATTGCACATTTTTCTTTCTTCTAGAGCAAAAACGACATTAAATTCTGAAAATACTGACATTAAACTATCATTTAACAATAAAATGAAGAACCTGAACAACTATTCATTCATTTTCTATACCCGCTTTATCCTCACTAGGGTCACGGGGGTTGCATGGAGCCTATCCCCTGAACAAATATGAAAAGTCTACAAACAATTAAGCACAATCTTAATATTCTTCCTGTTACTAAATGTTTTTTTTGCCTTCACACGTATAAATAAGTTGAGGTATAATATTGTTAAAACTGCACTTATTTTTCTTAATTCCAGTTATTCACATCTTTTTACTTTGATAGTTTGTAAATGTAATTATTATTGTATTTTCTGCACTAAAACAAAGAAAACTTTGGATTTATCATTATTTGTAGGTTATGTTATTATTTTACTGGTCCGACCCGTTTAAGATCCAGTTGGGCTGAAATGAAATGAGTTAAAATAAGCCACGGTCCAGCACATGTTAGTTTACATTTTAGCAAAAAAAAAAAAAAAAATCAGCACTTTAGATGTACAGTTTGCACCTTTTATTCAAGTATATCACAGCAGTTTATTTGAGAAATACAGTAAATGTTTCATTTCAAATATAACTTACACTAAAGTAACAATTGCCAACGTGTGTTAAATACACTTAACCTCAAAACAAACAGAATTAACAAGGTATGAAAAAGTCTCGACTAAATTAACTTTAAAAATAGGGAAGAACAATGTAATTTTTCCGATAAAATGAACCCTTTCCTTCTGCATACTGGACTAAGTAGTCTCAACTACCAGACAAAAATTGGTTGTTAGTCCAAACTGGCTACAATTTATAATAAGAAAGGAAGATCACAATGTATGACATTTAACTACCCATGTTGTACGTTCAGATGAGTTTTTTTTTGTGTGTTTTTTTTGTTTTTTCCAAATTCATAAAAAATAACTTTTGGCTGAAAGAGACAAAGTGAACAACATTAAGAAACGTTTAAGTGAATCCTGGTCCTGGTTTGTTGCTGTTTTAAGTTTCCAAGTCGTTAGTCTCTTCCAGTATGCCACAGTCTACAACCATTTATACAAAGAAAACACCAGAACAATCAAATAAATAAAAAGAAGTCGAAAGGGCATGTTGTCGCGTGTTGAACCTGAGAGACCTGTAAACCCTTTATTCCCCTTAAACGCCAAATAAACCTGCTACACAGACGCTACGCATTTCAGCACAGTTGTTAAAATGGACGCGTGATGCTTCCCGATTTTTGTTAAATTTGTCAAATGTACAAAAAGACAATTACTAAATATTAGGTGTAAATCATTTTAATAATAAATAATCATGAGATGAGTTTGTAAAAACGGTGGGGAGAAAAAAAAAATGCTAAGGATGTGTAAGAGAAGTGGAAATCTGAGTGTGAAACTGAAGAAGCGCCTCCTGTGACGAGGTACAGTGGAAAATTAAAAGAACCTGAAACTAAAAAAAAAAAAAAAAAGCATAAAATATACAGTCTGTGAAATGTATGCAATCGTCATCTGGCTCAAATGCAAACAAACATAACAATCGGAGAGAGATAGAAACTACTCTTGGATTACTGCAGCAGCTGCGGTTGCACTGATCTGGTACCAGAACCGGTACTGAAGGTGATGCAACAGTATTTTTTACGAGGAGGGGTTTTTGGGGGGAGGGATGGGGAATACTGTCCTTGTACCCGGTAAACAGTTTTCAAATAAATTAAGCTGAGGTAGCGTTGGTTTGTTTTTTTCTCTCTGCAGTAGTCCAAGTGCTAACCTGTCGTTGCCAGTTTGCATATGGTCTTCACTTTTACGTCACCTAGAAAAGGCAGAGGTGAGCTGGGGTCAGAGTTGCACCACGAGGTTTGGAGGATTTGAGACAAAGAAGGGCCTTCTCCAGTCTACACCTGCTCGGTAATATGGCGTCCTCAAAAAAACAAACAAACAAACAAACAAAAACAACTTTTATGGTATGAAAACCTTATAAAGCTTCAGTAAATGGTTTACTGCAGTCGGAAACATACACGGTGTTGGCCTCAGGTGAGAATCCAGCTTTTCTCATCTGGTGTTGAGAAAAGAAGTCATTTCATAAACATTAAACATTAAAAACAAACAATCTGTTAATGCTTTATACACCTTAGTGACGGGCACTGCCTAGGATGGCCTTGTTCATGACGAAACCACAACCCATGCAACAAAAAAAACAAAAACAAAAAAAAAAAACTTTACATCAAATCAAAGCATTTTATAAAAAAAAAAAATTTAAAAAAACAGTACAAAAACAATGATCAAATACACAACATAATACATAGGTTGTATGAGCGACTGATAGAAAATCTTCAGAGTTGAGACTGATTCCGCTGAACAGGCACCGTTGTGTCAGAGCTCAGCACCTTCATGAGTGGGATCACGCTTGGCACGATAAACCGGTCGACTCGCGTGGTTATTTCTGCATATGAAGAAAGTGGAGAGAAGCTGGTGTCGTTGGCCGGTCCTCGCTCCCGGTGGGATGTGCTCGGGCGGGGGAAGTGGCCACCGCGGCGGAAACGTTGTTTGGACGACCACAGAGGACAGTTGATGGTTAATGCTAAGGGGTTCGTTTAGGAGGGTTTCGGACCAAAGCGGACGTAAAACTAACGTTATAATATACAGAATAGCCTAAATATGTTAGCGATTGATAGAAATATTTTTTGCTTCCAGGTAGGAGTTACCTCAGTGGTTCAAACCCACCCCGCTTAGAGCCTGTTCATTGTCACAAGAAGTCGATCTAAATAAGAATTCCTGCTAAATATATCAGTTTCATATGAGGTTTAAATAAGGCACACACTAGGCAGTGCAAACTACGGACGCGTTCCAATTTGTACTGCTTCCAGTTCCTCAGCCGGGAGGTGTCGGGGAGGGAAAAAAAAATAAAGAAATCAACTGGTGGGCACAGCTTGAGTGGGAGGGAGAACATTCATACAGTGAGGAGGAAGAGGAGGGGGAGGGGCTTCGGCTATCACAAACTATTTAGGACGTGACGATCTGCTAAGACCGAGGGGAAGCCGGGGTCGGGCTGTGAGTGTTTCCAGTGAGGTTCAACGGGTCTACATTTGGAGCCCAACAGCTTTCCACAGCTGACGACGAGAACACGTAATCGGTTGTGGTCCTGCTGCGCTAACCGCGTTAAGTTTGTGTTGGCGCTAAAAAGAAAAAAAAAAGAACTTCTTTATAAACTATTGTTCTGGGTGAGTATCCTTGACGGTGGCTCAGATATTGGACTAATCAAGTAGTTAAATGGCAGAAAAAGAAAAAAAAAGAGCTGCATGATAGCACAGTAATAACTGGCCCGGTGATGAAGCGCTCCACTCGAGGGCGAGATGGGCTCAGCAATGTAGCTCAGTGATTCAGAACATTATCTGTCCTCATCTCGTGGCAGCTTTCTGCATTCACACTTCAGCTGGTGAGAATCGGAGGGAGTATGTATGTGTGTGTGTGTGTGTGTGTGTGTGTGTGTGTGTGTGTGTGTGTGTGTGTGTGTGTGTGTGTGTTCTGGTGTGCAGTTGTAGAAATGCATACGGTCCCAAAAGAAGAAGGGGTTCGTTTTATGTTTTGTGTGTGTGTGTGTGTGTGTGTGTGTGTGTGTGTGTGTGTGTGTGTGTGTGTGTGTGTGTGTGTGTGTGTGTGTTCGGCCGACTCCAAAGAAACGTGGCCAAAGCTGCGATATGACATCACCCGATCTGTCTGTTGGTTTTGCTAGTCGTCCGAGTTAAGAAGTAATCCCAAGAGCAGCATGGATAAAAATCATGATAGCACCCGAGTAGCACCAGGGTCGCCCGTCACCATTACCGTGCGTGTGTGTGTGCGCGCGCGTGTGTGTGTTTGTGTGACCGACACACCTCCAGGAGTTTGGTTGTGTAGAACGGGTCTGGGTCTGGCCAGGTTCCTGAGACGATAGCACCATTGAATGTCTCTGTCCTCAACCTTGTCCGTGTTGTGTTCCCTCCCCAAGAAGAAGCCAATGAGGAAGGCGGAGTGGGGGTGTGGGGGAATTTGGATGGGGTTGGGGGAAGGGGGGGAGTTGGGGTCGGGCGCTGGATTTCCGGGTCGTGTGTTGAGGGCTGGACTCGGAGGCTCCTTCACTGTCCTCTCACTTGTGTTGTGTCTTTGTGGTCCCTGGCTGTTCAGGATCTACCCGACAGCTAAAGTCTCCGTCTCACAGGAATGTATCAAAATGCTGGATTCTTTCCTCCATCTCCTACGCCGCAAACACAGAGAAAAAGGGTGTTAAATAAATACACGCCGCTTACACTCAACTGATACAGGAAACCCTGATGTGGGGATGAAGCATCTGTGCACCGCAGTTTCAATATTACTTCAATATTACTTAAATTTCCCACAGCAAACAACAGCTTTCACCATGATAAATGATGGAAAATGAAGCAAAGCTGTGCGGGAATAAGACGGGCGATTTTTCTCAGCGTGAAAACAGCAGAGTTTGACACTGACTAAATCTGAACAGAGCCGGAGGAAGAGAGATGGATGTTAGTCTGCAATAGACCATGATTAATGCCTTGAAGATGTTACGCTGTTTGTGTTCTCATCTGAATGGCTGAGTCAGTGCGACACACGCCGCTACAAGATCCCAATTTCAACATCTGCAACTAAACTTAAAAACCATATAATTTTACATTAAAAAAAAAAAAAAAAAAAAAAAAGCAATTTTACCCTCCATAGGAGAGGTAAACTTTTCCTCCCTCAGGAAAACTATTGTGCACACACTGACTTGTAATTAGTTTTAAGTACCTACATCGGACTATTAGCAGATATTACAAAAGGCTGGATTTCTGTCCAATAAAGTCCTCTGCTGTTTAATAAGGCTGTCTTCAGTCATTTCTGAATATTAAAGGAGTGATATATAGCATTTTTAAACAGATTCCTGTGGTCTACATAAACTGGAAATGCTCTGTATTTACATGATTTTCAATATGTTGTGTTTGTTTTAGTGTCATGGAGTCTGTGCCTTCACCAGGGAAGTCTCACATGTCCCACGAATGGGTGGAGCAAAGACCAACTTTCCTGTATCATTTTTATTTTTAGGAATTTGTTGTTCTCCAATTCCTAATGTTTCAGTAATTTTGGACTTTTTAAAAAATTTTGTTAGACATGCCACAGTTGAAAATCAAAGAAAACCATTCTAATTTGTCACGTGTTGTCATATCTATTTTTATGACAAGTGATTTCTGTTGGGTATAGTATATTGGGTAAAAATCACCCTGCGATAATGATGGTGTTACTTTTTAGGGTTCATTCAACTCCACAGGTCCATCTTCAACCCTATTTCTGAGTAATGACACTTGAAAGGTGGTTTTGAGCGCTGGCCCTTTAAATGTAAATGAGCCACTTTATGCCCCAGGTTTATGCTTCAGGTTGTTGACCGCGCTTTCAGTCCTGTTCAACCACTTGTGTTTGTTAATACAACCAACAACTGAACGTTTTAGGAAATCGGCTAAGTTTGGACATATTTTCAGTTTTTACTCCAACCACTGCTGCTGATAAACAATTGTGTCATACTCTGAGAAATGTTCATCAGAAGTCTTGACCGTATATGTGCAAATGTCACGACATAACTATTTATAGATGTAACAAATTAAGCAGGAATTCAAACGGGTTGTAGAAATCCACTTGATTTTTTTCCCCCCAAACTAAATATAAAGATAGTTTTGCAGCACCTGGAGGGTTCAAATTCAAACTGTATGAATAATTAGGGTCTAAATACACAAATAAATGAACCAAAGACTAGTAAATGTGGGTTTAGATAAATATAATCTCTTTAAAATTGGTAGAAAAGTCACTCATTAACTCTTTAAAACCTGACGTGTCATCGCTGTGCAGATGCAGTTTGATTGGCTGTAACTCTTTCACTGTTTGTGGAATTGGAAAAATTCCACTGGTTTCTGAAACCTGAGACGTTGAACTTTATAGGTTTTATTGGGTCATTATGGTCATTTCACTCACACATGTACTAGAAGCTGGAGAAGAAGCAGTTTTAGCAAATTATGACATGCACCAAATTGTAAATGAGTGCCAGATTTTTAAGGTTCTAAGTGCAAATTGGGCAAAAGGTCTCTCAGCATATTTTCTAACCTTTTTACAGTCAAAGTAAGGAAAAAAAAAGTTCAGTCAGACCATTTTAAGCGTAGACTTTAAAGGTTTAACATCCACTGATCCACATTTATTCACGGCCTTCACTGTGAATCATTTTGTTTTCACGACTGGAGCCGTTTACAGTACTCAGCTGTCTAACCTAAAGTCCATACACTATTTTGTAAAACATTTTCTGACATATTTGAAAGTTTATTAGTTTAAATAGTTTGGAAAAGGTCATGGGGGGGATTACTTGCTGCAAGTCATTCCAACTTTCCTTTTAACTCTATTATAACATCAATTAGCACTTTATCTTAACGCCCACAGGTATCAACGCCAGGTCACATGAGGTGTAAAAGCCAACAAAGCGTACTTTGGAAAGCGAGGCTGACACTCACTGAATAAAAACACCACTAATTTGAAACTCCCTGAAAGCTTTAACCTATCAGACACTCTGCCCGGGTTTAGACACGTCTATGCTTTTAACACCTGTCTGTCTGCTTCGTACACCCACATGCAACATACAAATAAGCTCTTTGGCGCCTTGATGCACCGCACCTCTGATCTCTATTCCATCTGCCTGCAGCCTCCTTTCACATCATCGTCCCGAACATGCGGTGAACAATGAAACAAGGCTGCCTGCAGAGCGTGGTTTTGTCTCAGTAACCTACTAGCTGGCGTTAGGCCTGCAGGTCTCTCATTTAAAGTGGAACTTAACCCCTGTCCTGTGTTTAACTCCACCCACTGAATGATTCATGAAAAAAACAAAAAAACAAAACAACTAGAACCACTGTCCCTGTACCTCAGACATGTTCCATCAAGAATCAATAAGATGAATTTGTGAGGTCGTCAGGTTCTGTCTGTGTTAGAGTCCTGTGGCCTGAAGGCAGGAGATCAGTCTCCCAATAGAAGTGGGCGGGACTTTCACCCAAATAATTAAATTACAGTCCATGTAGGACTTCCTATCAGTGCTCAATAGGAATTATATTAACATCTCTAAGCATTTCCTTGTTAAAATCCATTAAAAGTGAATGTAAATTTTAAATATTTCAGAAATTCATCTAAAATGCAAAAATCTAATTTTTTCAAAACTGTGAACAAACTTTGTAGACATTGCCCATATATATATATATATATATATATATACACACATACACACACACACACATATATATACACATACATATACATACATACATACACACACACATACAATTTGAAATTAATCTGGTTCTTAATTGGTAATTTCAGAGAAGACTGTTGAAATGTAGACAAATGTAGAAATGTGACATTGAGTTTGACCATTCAAGGTCACACAAGGTCAAAGGTCATGGACTCAAATTAAAGTCCATACATGACTTCCTACCAGTGGTCAACTACACAAAACTATATTGATACCTGTGACCATTTACATGTTTTAAGCCTTCAAAATATGGCCGAATATTAAAAAAGGTAAACTTGTAATACTTCAAAAATCTAAATCTCAAAACTTTGAACAGACTTTGTACTGAGGAAGCTACCTATCAAATTTGTGAGATTAAAACGAGGCTGAGGCGGGGATGTTCAGGGGCGCAGTGCCCAGATATGGATATGTGTAGTTCAGGGACATTTGTGTCACTGACAATCACAACAGAATGACACAAAACTGTTAAAACATCTGAAAAAATGATGTACAGAGTTCTCCCCAGACGATGGAACAATGGTGCTGCACCAGTATGCTGCTAGCTCAGCGCCGCTATACTCATTTTCAAATTTAGGGCTTTTTTTTTTATTATTTTGCTAAAATCTACCGAAAACTGTCGGGTTTGCAGGCACGTGCTCTTTTTTCCAGCACCATGACGTTTTTCCTTTGAAATCTCGCGGAGCTGCATCTATCGCGAGGTTTTGGCGCGAGACTTTCTTCCCATTGGTTGGATATGATGTCATATATTAAATCAAGCATTCTTATTGGTCGGGATCTGACTGCACGAAAACTCACTTCCTGTTTACATCCAGACACGCACTATAACAAATGCATGCGTTATACGAAGCCTGATGATCAGAGAATGATCTCTGCATTTTTTGTTGCGTCCTTGGCGGTGACCACGGCCAGTGTAGCCGAGGAGGAGCGGCCAGAAAAACGACTTCATGTGCCCACTTTGGACAGTCTGTCCGCGAAGGGGGGGGGGGGTTATATAGCATTGGCCTCATAGCATAACCGCCCGAGTGATATTTTTGGCCAAATTATGATGAAGTAGGGGTGAAAAGTTACATAGATGTAACAATTTGGACAAAAAATATGACTTGGACAACTATGCTATGGGGCTAACGGTATGTAGCATATTTATGTCATTATCTGGTTGTCATACAGTTGTTTCAGACTCAGAACTGAACCTTAAACAGACCACAGTTCCCAGACAAATACAGCCACTCTCCTGCCTGTGTTTTTGAGTCACTGAGGTGTTTTACTACTTAATCCAATGAACAGATACAGGCGAGGTTTAACATAAAATCACTGCCGCTGTGGGATACAGTCATTCTGAATAACATGATTAAACAGACAGGATGAGTAGACTGCTCATCTTTGATTAGAGGTCATGACATTTGTTTTCTTTTTTTTTAATAAATTGCATGACAGACTTGTATAAAATGTTAGACTCCGCTTCTTTGAGGTGGGACGGCCATTTCTATTTCACCTATAAAACGCATTGTCTTTTTGACATATTTGTAATTTTTTTTAAACAGTATTAATCTGTTAAATCATGAAAACCATTTAATTCTGTTTACAACTCAAAAATCACGTTTCGGTGTTTACTGCGACTTTAAGTATCGGCAGACGTTAACTAGCATAGCAGGGAGGATCAACTGGTAAGTGCAGATTCAGAGTTTATTTCCCAGGGGAGCCGTCAATATCATACATTAAAAAGATAAATCCAGCATGGCATCCGCCGTGCTGTTAAAATGTCATCAATTTATGATTTCCACCCTATTTGTGACAGAGATGTACTAAATTACTTTGGTGACTTTAAACCTGTCTTATCTACTTCACCTCAGTTACTGATTTCTTCCATTTCCCAGAACAAATTTTCCACAGCCCCTGGGAGAACATGGCTTTCTGCAGTGTGTATGTGGAGGTTAGAGCAAAAACAACACTGTATATTTGGCCCCTTCACACTCACACACACACAAATGACAAAGTGAGACACGGAGACAACAATTTCAGTTATTGTGCCTTAAATGAAGGCGGTGTTTCACAACCTTCTGACAACACATTCACAATGACAATCTTCTCTTGTACGGAAGCAACTTTCAGTAGAGAAAGGAATTCCTCTGCTTGTTTTGTGTTGTGTTTCTCTTGACACAACAGCTCAACACTGGCACAAAATATCTTTAAAGAGGCCTTTGCTCTTTAATTGTAACTGGCTGACGTCGCAGCTCAGTTGTTTACTAGTAGCGACTTAAAATACATGACATTCAACATGACATGAAAATCACATTATCCGCATTTCATCACCAATTGGCAGGGGAAAAATAGCTTTGAATAGCATATGTTCGACTTGTTATTCAGAACTGCATTAAAAAAAAAAAAAAAGGATTTCAGCTGTTTAGAGCAGGGGTGTCAAACTCATTTTAGTTGACAATCGGTCTGATGAGATATGTAAAAGGGTCAGACTGGTAAAATAATAGGTGAAAAAAGCAAAATTACACTTAAAAATGTTTACAAAAGGTTACATGAAAAAAAGAAAATTGTAAAGATAAATAAGTGTAATTTTAACAATATTGTGCCTCAGTTTAGCATTTACACGTGCATTATAACTAACAAATCACAGTGGATCTACAAAAACAACAAACCTTTAATAACAAGAAGAATATTGTTAAAATTACACTTATGGCTCTCCAGATATTTCAGGTTCTTCATATTTGTTCAGGTTATTCACATTTTTAGTGAAAGGATAGTTTGCACATATAAAAAATGTCATGTCATTTTAGCTATTAACACTAAAAGGGAAAAATTAGAAGAGAAAAAAAAAGTGTTATTATAACCTATAATTAATAACTCCAATTTTTTGTCCTTGTTTTTGGTGGTGTGGTAGTATTTAGTAGTTAGTCTGTATGTGGAAGCTGACGTACAATAAATCTGACACCACTGATTGCTCATATTTTCAGTGTAATTTTTGCTTTTCACAAATTCATCCCACTGGCTGGACTGGACCCGTTAATGGGCTGGTTTTGGCCCATGTGCTGTATGTTTGACACTTGTGGTTTAGAGTATTAACGATCTTCAACAATTAATGAAAAAGGATGAACATGTCAATGATGTTCAACCGAAAACCAACAGGATATGCGATTCATCAACAGATAAAATAAAACGTCAAGTAAAAACTCAAACATGTGGCCCATCAAAGGTTCCGTGGGATGAATTTACAAAGTACAAAAATTCCAGAGTCAAGGCTGTTCAGGTTCCACAAACAAACCAATGTGATCTACAGCAAAATAACAGCATAAAAACCTTCAAAAATAATGACTCCATATTTTCTTCTTGGTTTGAGGTGAAAAAAATATGACACTATGCCTATAAATAATGACAACTTCAAATTTTTGTCTTCATTTTAGTGCAAACAATAACGTTAAATTATGAAAATATTTACATGTACAAACTATCCTGTAGCAATACAATGTGAATAACCTGAAATGTCTAAAGAAATTTAAGCACAATTTGAACAATTTCCTACCTGTTAATAAGCATTTAGTGTCTTTGTAGATCTGATCCATTATGCACATGTACAAATCATAAGTTGAGGTACAGTATTGTTAAAATTGCACTTATTTTTCTTCAGAAATTTCAGTTTTTTTCAGGTTATTCACAGCCTTTTTGTTTGGATAGTTTATAAAAGTAAGTATTTTCATAATTTAATGGGGGGTTTTTTTGCACTAAAAGACAAAACTTCAGAGTTGTCATTATTTATAGGTTAGTATACTATTATTTTACTGGTCCGGCCCACTTGAGATGAAATTGGGCTGAATGTGGCCCCTGAAAGAAAATGAGTTTGAGAGCCCTGATGTAAAGGGTTGAAACTTAACAAATAAGCTGCTGATGTGTTGTAAATTCTTTGTGAACTCTCAGAGCTATTTAAAAAACACACAAATGTTACACAGCTAAATTATGCAAAAACAGTATATTAACATGGCCTGCAGACCTCGACTTTCAACTGCAAAAACATACATGAACAGACTCAACCAATGGTTGTTCTGTTCAGATAACTTCGCCGGTGGCATGTAGAGCTCTGGCACTGTTCAGACCTGGGTTAAAGGTCAAAGGCTCGTACAAAATCTTTAATCACTTTCCCTGACAGGCAAAAATGTAATATTAAGGCTAGGGCAAAGTGAGCGCCAATTTGTAGCTAGTGTGTTATTGTGTAGCGAGCCGAGCTGGTCCCGCTGGCTTTAACTGGAAGCGGGGTGCAGACCACTCCATCTGCTGAAAGGTCAGCTCCTCTGGATGACTGAGACAAGCCTCCCCCAGGAGGACAGGGGGGAGTAAAGGAGACAAATGTATGGACATGCTCCATTTCACTCATGTCTACAAACAACACTCACTGTTCGGAACACAACGCGAAACCGGAACATCCTCAACTGCCATACTGTCTGCGCATCAACCCCTGCGCATTTGTGTGCAAGGTTTTTTTTCCTCCATATTTCTGTGTGTGCAGAGTTACAAGGAGATGACCTGCTGCGGAGTCGAGATGTGTGGTGAAAACACAGGCAAACAAAACGTGTGCCAAACGAGCTGACATTTCTGCTCACGGAACTCCAATTTAGGCTGGCAGTATGAAACAAACCCAGACGTGCGCCCTCCCTTCCCCCAACCAGCCGGGCTGTCGACAGGCGGCACCACCTGGCTGACTGCTCCCTCCCCCCTCCCTCTTTCTCTCTGACATCCTGACAGCCGGTTCTGGCTACCGGCACCAGGACACTGCCATTCCTGGCCTGCTGTCAACATGACATCCTACAGCAGCGGCAGATGACCAGATGAGATTCTGGGAAAATACACAACAGCAATTTCTGCGCGGAAAATTGTCGTCAAACATAAAAACAAAAAAGATTGACTTTACATTGGGAAGCTATACAGCAGAAATATATTATTTCATGTTGTGCACCTTAGGTGGAGACAATGCATGCTGATATGCTATTCTAACACTGCAGGAAATATGAAACCTGCTGCTTAGGTCTAGTTTGGGTCAATGAACACGGACTGCCGTGTAAAACTGGGATTCTACATTATTCACAACAAATAAATTGAATGTGATATTTCAGTGTTGTTGCTGTTTTTCAATTAGCTCTTTATTCATGTGTACCACATATAATAACACCCCCCCCACACACACACACACACACGCTCAGTCTATCGAAGAGATCTTCAATATTCAACAGGAAATGCACAGAATTTTAGCTCTCATACAGATTTATACCATCTCCATCCACTACTGGGATGGACTTCTTTCCTATAGTAGCCACACACTGCTGTGTTTTACAATATGCAAGACCCATGTGAAGGACACACGGTAGACTGTCATGTTTTATAAGCGTGTGGATGACTGTATCTAACACGCTAGAAAAAAGATACTGTATATGAGGCGGCTCCCTTGGATCATTTACCCCTGTACTCCTTTACAAGATCCCTGGAATGCATTTACTACTTCAATAAAAATGACCAGTTGTTTCAAGGACTCACTGTCAAATGTGGGAAAATACAGCACTATTATCATAACATTAATACTGTGACTGAGCTGATCTGTGCGCACAGGTTGGTGAATGAGACATAGGACTTAAATCAGATTGAATACAGGTATTTTAAATTACCATACCAGTCTTGTCAACAATGTTTTTCTTTGCATTGATAAGATATTTCAGTTTTGGAACAATAAAGTTAGTGATGATATTTATCGAAAAGGTACTGTTTTATGTGTTGTTGTTTTTATATATATATATATATATATATATATATATATATATATATATATATATATATAAAGAGACACAGACATAGAGACAGAGACACACAAACC
>JAQQZY010000017.1:22796289-22825961 GCA_030068375.1 Ostorhinchus rueppellii | reverse complement strand
ACACACACACACACACACACACACACACACACACACACACACACACACACACACACACACACACACACACAGAGTCTAAAGGCTCCAATCCACACATAGAATACTAAATCACCCCAGCTGTAATATTCTTCATGAATGTCAGAATTAGAATGATTGCCATGTATTTTACGGAGCTAAAATCGTAATACCATATAAATGATGTCTTTTGTTGGACACACTATTCCCAGGTACATTATTAATTGACATTTATTTGGATGAAAGTTGCAACTGTGCAAAAGGTAGAGCTGCCAGAGGGGTAATAGTCAGCAGATGTTCAATATCGGCTTTAAAAGTGCTTTTTAAGAGAGCATTTGTGAATAAATAGTCAAGTATTTGTATTGTGCCACATTCTTGGACACATTTGTAGGTCAGTAACTGGTCCACTGATGTAATAAAATACACAAAACTGAGGCCACTTTCAAATTGGCAAACCAGTATTAAAACAATAAGAGCTTGCTTTGTGTACTTTCAACAAAAGACTTGTAACCAACTAAAGGCAATCTGACACAAACAAGATTGTACAGATTACGTCATTAAAGCATACAAGTGTCTTCAAAACTTCCCTACTCAGCTAATATTGGTATTAAATAGCCTGTTTATCAGTGTAATTACAGAGTGTTACACATACAGTAGGTGTCGCACTACCTGATGAGTTTGTATAATTAATATTCCTGGCACAGGTCAGTGGGCTAGTCCATTTATAGTGGTGCTTGAGCATCTGTCTGCAATTTCAGAAAATGTGTAACATGTAGTTTTGCTGATGCTGAATAAATATTAAGTTGATTCCGTGAGCTGTGTATTCGGCTTCTGAACTCTGATATGCAGTGAGTCTTGATTTACAGATGCTTTGAAGCTATGATGTAAAGTTATGACGGTATGATGTAAAAAGATTTTTGATGCATTAAAAAACTTGGTGGGACATATTTAATCAATAAAACGACTGCAACTGTGCGCACACAAAAATGTGGACGTGTGTCTACATCTAGACCAGGGGTGGGCAATTAATTTTCTGAAGGGGCCATATAAGAAACTTTGACAGTTGTTAAGGGCTGGACCAATAATTGCAGCTCTCTATATATAATATAAACTGTATATGCTACATATAAATAGGAAATGAAACAATACATTGATACAATGGAAATGTGGAGAATAGAACACAACGTAGAAGTCCATGTTTATTTTGGCATTAGCTGACCTCTTTATGGGCTGAAACTGACCAAAAAACCAATCGGTGCATAAACCTTATGCCAAGTACGGAAAGTATGCACGAAAAAACATTGAAATTAGCAGATCCTTCAAAATAAAAGCAGTGCTGTTGTATTGGTTGCATCTATTACAATGATTTACATTTGGATTGAGTTTTAATTTGCCAGTGACCTCATGGGGGCCAGCCAGGGTCAGCCATCAGCCCGCATGTGGCCCACGGGCCATACAATGCCCAGGTCTGATCTAGGCACAATGTGTAATCTGATTTTCTAGTTGGGCAAAAACAAGCCATTACCCACACACACATAGACTGGAGGAAACCTCATTACAGGGGCGTTAAACATACAGACCGTGGGCCAAAACTGCCCCGCCAAAAGTTCCAATCCAGCCCGCAAAATGAATCAGCAAAGTGCAAAATATATAAACAGTCAAGAGTGTTTGACTGGTTTTAGTTCAGGTTCCACATACAGACCAATGATCTCATCTAAAACAATAGCATAATAGCCTATAAATAATGACTTCAAATTATTCTTGGTTTAATGTGAAAAAAAATGATTTTACAATATGCCTATAAATAATGTCTCTAATTTTTTTCTCTTTACTTCAGTCCAAAAAAGCCATTAAATTCTGACAATATTTACATTAAACTCTCCTTTAACAAGAAATAGTGAATAAACTGAAAAAATATGACCAACCTGAAATGTTTAAAGAAAATTTAATGCAATTTTAAGGATATGCTGCCCATTATGCAAATGTTCTGTGCCTTTGTAGTTCAGATCCATAATGCACATGTATAAATGATTAGTTGAGGCTCAATATTGCTAAAATGGCACTTACTTTCTAAGAAGATTTCAGTTTTTCAGGTTGAGTTGTCATTATTTATAGGCTATTATGTTATCATTTTACTAGTCCAGCCCACTTGAGATCAAACGGGGTTGTATGTGGCTCCTAAAAGAAAATGAGTTTGGCATCTTGTTATAATTTGGTTGCAACTCATCGATATTACATACGAGTTCAGGACGTTGCTATTCAGATCACGGATTGTGATTCCACATCAAAAGAACATTATGTGATCTTTCAACCAAATCACCCAGTCTTATTCACAACTGCGCAGATTACATAATTTACATTTTGATCTGATTCTCACAGTAACAGTGGATAAGAAACATTTTTATTTTCCTTATACACTCCTTTGCACTACGTGTTTTGCGGCTAAATTGAACTGAACTGCTAGACTGATTTGCATTGTTCCTGTGACGGTGACAATAAAGATCTATTCCATTCTAAGAAATTCCATTAAAGGCGCTTCATTGATTTCCACAGAGCACCTAAAAAATACTGAACCATTACCTTATTACTAATTGTTAAAATGGACAGAAATGTTACCGATAGTCGCTGCTGGTCAATCACTACTGGAGGACTGGAGGGAACCGGTTGTGGATCTTCCTCCGTCACATCAGCAGATCCCTTTACTGACTCAGACTGGCTCTTCTGGCATTTTCCCACACTGGAACCCCCTATAGGCAGAAATACAAGTGATTGAAGGGAGGAAAGTTAACAATTACAGACAGCAACAATTTACAGTGTCACAGAAATCAGAAACCACCACATAATTTGGAGCCAACGAAATTTAAACCTAATTTTGCTCTTCTTGTGAGCCACTGAAAAGCATAAACTGGATAGTTTCAAGCAAAATAAATTCCTACTGCCAACGCTCTAAGATTAATGCAATACAGTAGACGAAGAAAATCTATTTGAAGCTACTTGCAGCTCCTGAGTGCACAATATTTCACAACTGGCCTCTTTCCTGTCCATTTATAACAGTGAAACGCTTTGATACAAACAAAAGGCCTGGCTCAGCTTGTAATGAGTGGGGGGCGGAGTAGCTGTGTTGTCTGCGGTTTAAGGAGTCGAAGTTTATTTTTGCTTTGTTTGGCTGATTGTGCCATTATCTGATGGCTTCCCTATAGTAACGGCACCATTATGTATGACTTCCAGCCGGTCTCTGCTCGTCTCCGGTCTAACCTCAAGCCATTCCTCACATAAATTTACTGCTTTTCTGATATAACATAACTGTTCAGAGTAAAATAAACAACACTACACAATAAATACAAATTCTGTTCAACAGAAAAAAAAACTATATAAAAAGGCAGATATATAGATATATATATAGAAGATATATAAAAAGACAATATAGGAAACCTGCAAAAGGTCCACACAACTTTAACTGCTTTGAAGTATTCCTCTTGTTGCATTTTGTCTGCTTGGCCGGAGGACTGTATTTTTATATTCTGCACAGCTTATGTTGTATTATTCATTTCCTCCTCGATTTTAAAAAGCTAAACTGAGTGTAAATCTGAAGATCTGGGTGATAATCAAAAAAGTTATTTTATCATCATAATTAAGTGGTAGGTAGGGCACTGATGGAATGTGTAAAAACCAACGAATTTTGTTAACTGCCTTCGTTTTATATCGACTATGAAGATTTAATGATGAGCAATTAAAATGAAAAGAGACGAAATTGTAGCTGACACCTTGAATCTTAACCATCTCTGCTGAAAGCTCTCCCTCAGTAGTATGTGTACTAATAACAAACTAAGTCTGCACAGCTGCTCGATGGGTTTGTCAAAACATCTGGAACTTAACTGATAAAGCTTGGAAAATTTATTTGTAAACTAAAAACTCAAGTAGCACTTTTACTTAAAAGGCAAAAAGAAAGAAAAAAAAAACATTTGCAGATTCAGGAAATATAACATCACATGCAAAAAAAACCAACACCACCCCAAACACAGATGTTTGAATCGTTTAACTTAAGAGGTGGATGTACAATTTCGTATCCATCTTCATACCTTCTTTATCGTGGTCTTCCTGGATATTTTCTGGTACTGCCCCCTCATCCTGGGGATGAGGCTCCTGAGTTGGTTTGCTGTTATTTTTGTCTTTGTGCTCTTCCTGTTCTCGCTTCGCAGAGACTGTGTCCATGCTCTGAGTAGTCCTATTCCCAGCCTCACTGCTGCTCTTGAGACTCTGTGAGTCCAGGCTGTCCATTGATTCATTTCCATTCACACACTCCACTTGTGATACTAGGAGACCCTCTATGTGCTTCGACTGGGCCTCGGTATCTGAAGACTCGGACGTTTCAATCAAAGGCTGGAAGTCAGCCTGCTTGGCCTGGCCATCCCCATCTGCCTTAGGCTCGTCATCAAGGCAATGCAACTCTGTAGGTTTTTCTGTGTTTTCAGACTCTGCCTCTTTGGCTGCAGGCTCCTCCACCTTAGGGGTTGGCTCTTCTGTGGCTTTATTGGCATCTGACGGTTCAGCAGCAGCAGCAACAGGAGGCTCGTTGGAGCTCTCCTCTTCTGTGGAGGGGACATGAGGATGGTGCCCATTGGGCTGGGGACCCATGGTATCACAAGACGATTCTTCATCCTGTGTCAAACATGAGTCACTGGGCCCCACAGCTTCCACTTCTGCCTCATGCTCCTCCTCTTCCTCTTCTGTACCTTTCTTGTGGGTCTTTTTCTTACGGATGATGCCTCGTCCCCAAGATGGCCTTCGGCGAAACTTGCGCTTCACATGGTCTATGACAGGAAAAAGAAAGCGAGAGAAAGAAAAGGAAAATACATGGTTAATACAGAGAAGTACAAAAAAAAAAGAATAATTTCAAGAAGTTACATCTTTGAAAATACTCTGCCAATAACACCTCAATAACACTCTCTCTCTCTTCAAAGACTAGATCTACAACCTTTTTACAATGAGAAAAAAAACACACCAGGCATATCTTCAGAGTTCAAGATTGTGTCATTCCACATCTCTTTCCTTCTGTCATCCTCATGAATAAATTGCATGAAATTAATGCAAAACAAAACACAAAAATATGCTTTTTAACAAGTTGAGACCAATGAAAAAACTTCTGCGCACCATCTTGGTTGCTAGTGGAAATGTGTTCTCTCCCAATGAAGGTCAGACTGACCCAAACAGTAAGAAAGACAAGATGTGTGGGTTTTTCCAGGCTGCTCCCAATTTGAACCTTTCTCCGATGCAGCTGTCACTCATTCAGGTGTGCAAAGACTTTTTTTATTTTAGTTTTTAATAACTAAAGGCAATAAAGGACTTTAAAGCTGCAGGAGCTGAAATCACTGGGGAAAATGCCAGAATTTGACACCGGGAAAGAGCAGATGCAGGGGTCTCATGTCCTCTCAGACCACTTGAGTTTGAATATGCTGAAAGGTAATTATGTGGGTTTTTTTGTTTTGTTTTTTTAACCAAGCGCTGCTGCTTTCAAGCCTTCGCTGTAGGATTCTGATAACTTCCCCCTTCAGGGGAAATCAACACTCATAAAAAGAAAAAACAACAACACATTTTTCCTTCTATTGTATTTCAGCAGACTTTAGAAGTATCTAAATCTAGTCATTTGGCCTTCCTCAAAGAAAAATGCGGAGTAGGTCACAAAGATTCCAAGCAAGAGAGGCAGACAAGGACAGCAGCCCTGTTATATCATGAATTCTGGACACTAATGACAACAGATGGCACTTGGGGTTTTAAGAGGAAGAGGAAACCAAAGGCTGCTCTCTAAGAGTGCAGTAAAAGTGTCACTGCAAACAAGCAAAAATGCTAAATGCAGTGAAACTTCAGTGTACTTGCCTTCATTTATTACAGCTTCTCCTAAGCAGAGGCTGAGAAACAGACTAGAACAACAAAGTCCGAGACGAGTGCACTAAGAGTAAAAAGAAAGAAAAAGGAGAAGAAAAAGAACTCTAGAAAGAGATATGATTGTGTGGTGTTAACAGGACCTGTCATTGAGTGCAGTGCAAATAACCCTTTAGTGCACGTCTCGACATCACAAGGCCTTCACAGCTTTGCAGATGAAACCCATCACACAGAGCACGATTCTTTGCAGAACAAGCGAAAATGAAGTGTACCAGTACTCCCACCCGGGTGTACAACACTTTGCCCCTCATGCTCACAGACATCCTGCCTCCCCATCATTGAGTCTTAAATCTCATTCCTTTCAAAAATTTCCAAAAATGAAAAAAAATTGAGAGAAAGGCACATGTACAGAGCATGTGTGTCCTATGCATGTGCCTGGGACAGGTTGTTGAATTAGCCCATACAGAAATGTGTTCATTTATCACATAAAGAAATAGCAGTTACCAGTTATAGTAAAAATGCTTAACATTAGATCCATAATAAACATCCTAAACAACAAAGATCATACTGTATTGTATACCCTCCCTTTAGGCTACTATTGTTAGTAAGGGTTTGTCTTTTCACTCAAAGAAGTAATGATGTACATGTCCAGAGATATCCGATCAACTAGTCGCACTTACACAAATGTAGGGGAGGTGGATGCAGCAGAATCTCTTATATAAAGTTATAAGACAGTCATCTTCAGTAGGTATGTTGTATAGTAACCACCTTCATGTCACAATACTTGTAAGCGTTGTTGGAAATGTCTACTTTCAGAAGAATTCCATTTAATAAGACCTTCAAAACATAATGTACACACTGTAAATCTTTCTAGTAGACTACAAGGAACAATGTCATGTTATCATTACAGCTGCGTTTAATTACAGCACTTGAAAAAAATTCACATTGACCCTGTTCATTTCCTGGAGAAGTAGCAGCACTCCAGAGGCACATGCACAGTTTGCAATGTTTGGCCTCCACACCCACAAAGTAGAGTACCGCAACCCAACCCGTTATCTGTATCTTTTTTTCCCATATCCAAACCTCACCCTTACCGTATAGTAGACCTGCGATTAAACACATCGTCTACACAGTAACTCACTTTTAAGGGCGTTATTTTGGCTAAACTGCACGCCATCAATACATCTCTAATATGTGTTGCTCAGTGACGTCTGTAGCCAGATGTAAACAGAGGTGAAGCTCATTTCACAAAAAACAAACCAGCTGTGGATCAACCACGGTGAAATTAGATCATCATCATCAAATGTCCTGTAAATCTTTCAGTCTTATTCTTTCACTTCCTTGCCCGCTACCCACACAATTTCATTTAATTTTACTCATGCCCATACCTGCAAAAATTATTCTTTTTTTTTTTAACCCGTCCCTGCATGTTTTTGCAGGTTACCCACAGGTACCTGACCCAGTACAGGACTCTGTCTGCATGGACAGCGCTCCAGAGATTTTTCCCCCCACTAAAAAGGACAAAGTCAGAAGTCTGGATATATTTTGGATTTTGAAATGATGCAGAGAGGAAACTAAATGAAGCTGGTCAACCAGTCTGCAGGGAAAAAAAAAGTCTCGCGAAAAGGGGCAACACGTCACACACAAATGGTAGTGTTGCTTTTAATATGCACATTTGATTTTTAGAAAGGGTGCATGAAACAGTGTAAGTGTTCTTTCTGTACTCGTTCTTAAATCTGTGAGACCAGATCTAATTGTGAGTGCTAAATGTAAAGAAAAGTATTCTTGGTTCTTATCTACAATTTGCACAAGTGTAGTTACCTTTTATGGCCAAAAGGTGCCATCTTTAATGGACATTTGTACGTTTGGTTTTACATGTTAATATTTGAATGTTCTGCTATTAGAAAGTACATTGTGCATGTTATTTTATTTGTTGTTTTTTCAAAATAAAAATTGGATAAATTATTTCAGTGTGTGTATAAGTACTTTTGAACATTATTATGAGCACATTTCAGCAATACTGCAATAATAATAATGATAATTTTGGTCACAATCACGTGATGTGAAAATTTTATATTGTTACATCTCTAGAACAATGAGCTGCCAACCCACCTAATGCGGCACTCATCCTGTCCAACGGCCTTCAGTTTGCCAGAAAGTCTCAAAGTATAAAGGCTGCCAGCGGTATTATTAGTGCTTTAAACTCAGACACACCTACGGTTTTTGGTTTCTCCTCATCGGTTCTGGTATTAGGAGACAGCTATAGATTACGCAGTGGTGAAGGGAAAAAGCCCCACTTTTCTCCGAGCCTTACTGGCATATGAGACGGTTGTTCGACAGTAAGAGTGTGTGTGTGTAAGTGTGTGGGATGGGGGGTGAAAGTGAGAACAAAAAAAGAAAGAAAACCTGCCAGGAATCTTGGGATATTTCTGAATCCCATCAATAACGCTTCACTTTATGTATGCATGTATGATTTTTCTAACCCATCAAGAATACTCAATTTTGACCACCAGTTTGTCTCTGCCCTTCAGAATTTAGATTTAATTTTGAACTGTCACCTTGCAATATCCCACGATTAGTCATAACTTGGCTGTTTTGCATTTCACTACGGAGAATACTGCCTTCCTGCTCAAAGCTGAAAAAAAAAATCAATGTTTTTTAAATATGGTTTTCAAAAGGCATCATGAGAGGAGAAAAAAAATGCACAAAACATTAAGGAGGCGATATATTAAAAAGTACAATTCCTCTCTTTTAAGACTTAATATCTTAGATCTTTTGTATACACATTGACCAAGATGAGTGATACACAACACCCATACAGAGATCTGTCTGGGGTCAGCTATCAAAACCACAGCTAAGAAGCATCCTCCTGAGAGAGGAAAAGGTGAGACAGAGCGGCAGCAAATGACTCATCATACTCAGCTTTTAAATAATGCATGAAAATTGTTAGAGCATGAACAGGCAACCACAGAGGGGAGATATGCTGAAGGGGAATGAAAGAAGGGAAGAGGAAGAAGGAGGGGAGGAAAGAGGTGGTAGAGCCAGAGCACTTTGTAATAATTAAAAGAGCCTAAGCCATATAAGATTCATGCGGCGACAGAAAAATATGAAAATAATCCAAGCTGCCTTCACATGTGCTTGATGGGGAAGTGTGTGCATGTGCATTTGTGCATGTGCTGGCAGTTGCACACCAATACACGCAGACAAAAAAAGCTTTTGAAACTGAATGGCCCCAGGAGACAAGTATCCCAACTGCTGCGCCAGCAAGTATTAAATAAATAAATCAATTCTGTGACACTGATGGACAATTCAACAGCACACTCTTGTAATGCCTTTGGGTAGGATAGTGAATCAGTACCTCTGATTCACTGATTTCTTTATTTAATAATTCCCAATACTGAATCACTGCAAAACAACAAAAAGTCACACCATGTAAGGAAAAAAAAAAAAAAAAACCTCAGTCAGTCTCCTGTACAATTTTGTAGACCAAAAACTGGAGGAACAATGAAACCTTTTAAAGAGCTCTGACAGTGACACCTGAGATTTACAGCTCAGGCATAAATCCTTCTTCAAGCTCAACAATAGCACAACACTGCACGTTCAAGTCTCGTAAATGAAACCCATTGTCATAATCCGAAAACGACAGCATAATAGCGGTTTAGGAGTCAAGTCAAACCTAATTCAGGTTCAAACTCTCCTTTGTGTTCATTTTGGGAACGATACACTTCGCAAAGCGCACCGTCCGACTCTACTTTTCATCGTCCTGGTTCATTGGAATCGACTGGACTTACTGCCTCAATCTTGTAACATTAATGAAGTATTGATCTTCCCTGTTCTCATCACCTGCGACTGATGGGGAGGAGCTTTGACTTGGCGGTAGCGCCGTGATTCTAAAAACAAACACTTACACCTTTTCAACATTTTACAGTTAATTTTTTTTTTTAAGTTAACCTCTTCTGCCCTGTTTTATAAGTTAGTATTGTACTCCTGTTTGATGCACTGACTAAAGACTGCTTTTCTTATTTTTGGGGAGTGGTAAAGGCCTGTGCAACTCAAATCAAGGTGTATACTTTGTTTTCTTTTTGTACATCATACAAAGTTGTTCTAAAACTTGATTGACAGTGGAACATTTGACTTCACATGGCACTTTGATTATTCTGTTCCAAGCATAAGAATTCCCTTTTATTTACAAAGTACCAAATCAGAGCGCACAGTAATCTCAAATAACTTAACATAATAGTGTCAAGATCTTGCAACATTTTTACGGAAAAGAACAACAAATGCCAGGAAAGCAAGCACTTCAATGGAAGATACCCGAGAGAGAACCAGGCTCAGGTGGGTAGGTCGAAATGGAAGCAAGAAAGGAAAACAGATACAGCAGCAAATGCACTCAAACAAGGCAGATTAGAGGAGAGGACCATCACACCAGAAGGGCATAGAAACTGAATTTGAAAACTATATTTCTCTAACCACTCAACTCCCTCAAGATTTTTTTATTCAATAGAATAATTTCACTGATCTGTGAATAACCACACAAAGGGAAAAAAATCCAATTGCTTGATATCTAAAACTAAATTAATCATTTGAACTAGTCTTCAGATGCAAGAGGAAAGCAATAAAAACATAGTTACTCTTGAACATAATGAAAATGTGCAGTGGCTGAGGGTTGATATGAAGTAAATGATAGGCTTTTAATTGAATAATTACTTTTGAATATGAAATATAAATGCTCTGTTGAGCAACAAAAACCAAACTAAAATTAGGGCTGCACAATACATCGCAAAACTATCATTATCACGATAATGGCATATGCAATATCCATATCGCAAAGGCGTGCAATCATTTATCTTATTTTATTTGTATGAACTTTCTGTTTTCCACACCATGGGGTACCACAGTGGTTTTCTCCATCACTCTAACATGCTACTTTTTCTAGCAAAAAGCTGAAATAATGCTACTGCTGCTGGTTGAATGACTGTTTACATGTTATTAATGTTGAACAGATGTGAATATTTTCAGAGCACAACTTTGTCCAAGGCCTGAACACTTGTATTTACAGATTTTATTTTTATCTGCAGTATTTACCAAACCAGGCAGCCAATGGAATATAGTTTAGTTCAAGCTCTTCCATGGTGGTACTCTGGCACTTTTATCATTATCAAATCCATCCATGTCATTTACACATTGTTCTATGTGAATAAAATGACTAAATACTTGACTGTGTTTGTGTCTGAAGGTCTGTGGTAGCAGCAGGTTTTTGGACAGAATTGTGGAACTGATTGTAGTAGTTCAGTATTTTATCTGAAAGTCTAAATAATTGAGTCACATACAAACAATAGGCTCATTTGAACATCGTTAAGGAACACTTTTCTTAGGTGAAATTGGTATTTCTCCAGGTGAATGAGAAATATCGCAGTATTATTGTTATCGCGATGCTGTACATGCATATCGCAGGTTTTGCCAATATCCTGCAGCCCCAACTAAAAGATTGCAAGTAAAGAAGATCACTGCATCTAGGTATTCTTTAACAAACTTAAATATAATGTCTCAGTCTGGACACTGTTTTCAATGAATAAAGTGTCAATTCTATGATTTTCATCTACATAGACAGACAGAAGAAGAAGTGTCCGAACAGCTAACATCTGCTTTGGTATGAAAGGGACCAGAGTATATTGGCACAAACATGGAACACACTAGTATAGGACGTTTACAGCCACCTGCGCTTTTCATTTCCACATAGCCTTCAGCATCTGTTTCGGAAAATGACAAGAATTCATAGGGGTTCTCAGAAAGCGTTTAACTCAAGTGTGCATATGTAAGGTAAATGGAGATCTCGGAGTTCATCTCCACTGACGATGTGTGTTTTATTATTTTATCACAGTACAGTGTACAACAGAAAAACAGTATTCGCTTTACATGGCAATCCATCAGGAATTAGCATTTTAACTGGTGATGTGCCTTGCCAACTTTGTGTTTTGGTGAGTGACATTCTATCCATTTCTTTTACTCAAACCCCTTCATGTAGGGGCCAAAGGGAAATGAAAGGAAGAGCTGCGTTTTTTCATGCTGGGCCAGAGTTGGTTTGAAGGCTGCCTTAGGGAGTATGCAAAGATGGGGTAGAAAACATGTGAAAGACGGTTAGAGAAAAAGAGCCAGAAAGGCTGTCTTGGTGAAATGGCCTTGGGTTGCCTTGCTCAGAAAAAGTCGTCAGAAGCCTTTTGCCACAGCTGTTTGTCACCTGATGTGACACTTCACACTGATACTTAATGAAACGTCCAGATCAATAAATGATCCCATTCCCGCTTCTGGAAATGAGAGAGATCAGTCACTTCATTCAATTGCTTTGTCACTTTATGCTCAGTTCCCTCCTTTGGTCTTTTTTTTTTTTAACTTTCGCTCTCATAATGGCCTTTCATACCTGCAATACCATAAAGCAAGCATCTCTTTACATAAGATATATCAGCTATTCACAGAAATATCCAACTGTCTTTCATTAAGAATAAAATACTGATATGGAGTGGACACACCATTTTCAAAGTAAGTGCAGATTCAAGGCTATAGCGTATGAAGAGTTGGTACAAAACTGAAATTAATATTTTAATAGTTGAACAGGAACTTACATGAGAGGATTAATCCTTGCCCAAGCCACTGACTTTCTGAGGCCTTGCCTTGTTGCCTAGGAACCTTATGACAATAGCAAGACTCCTTAGTAGTTACATAGGAAGAACATTTCCAGTAGACTGATTTTCTTAACCCATGCTCCTATTAAATATTGCAGCTTACATATCAGTACAATCGTAGCATGTTGCCAAAAATCAAAATCCCAAAACTCAGGTGCAATGAAAGCTGTCAGACATGCCTCGACAGACCGCCACATGATGGAGATCTAAGTACTGACACCAGAATAACTGTTAATTTTAGGATAAATTAACACGTCGATCCTCACCCCGTTTCAGATATCTGTCACCTTGCTTTTTAAAATGCTGACAAATCAGATCTTTTTTTTTTTTTGCCCTTTTTAAATCACTTTAATGACTAAATAAAAAGTAATAGACACAACATCCCGGTCTTTTAATCATTTCTGACATCAATACTGGTATACAGAGAAACAGAATTAAAACGCGATTAAAGATAATTTATTCACTGCGTCTAACTTTTATGCAGGAGTCAGATACATTTTGCATAATCGTGTTTATATTCTTCAAAAACAGGCGGGTGAAACTTGAATCATTTTCCACTGTTTGAGATTTTACTGGTGGTCTTTTGATGACGTTGTTGAATCCCCTTCAAAGCTTGTACTGATACCTTTCATTATCAGCACATTTGTTTGTATATTTCAATAACGGGCTATGTATATTTATGGTGTTTTTTTGGTGCCTTTTTTATTTGTGTTCCGGTGTTCGATACCGGTAAATAGCTCTTCTTCGTTCATTAGCTGTACTATGTGCATGAATAAATGATTGTTAGGCTTATTCTTCAGGTGTTGTGATAGAAAACATACATGCTGTAAATGCAACAGTGGCTGCAACTAAAGTTGAAGATGTCAGCCTGACCTGACACCCCTTCCTCTGCCTACACACATACACTTGCACTCAAGCACAAAGCAGGGAATGAAAGTCTTCTGAGGCGAAGGTCTGTCGCCTCCAGCAAAAAGCATGCATGGAGACAAGAAGTCGGCTGGATTGAGGGGTAAAGGCACATTTTGCTTGATAGAGTACGCGAGCGAGAGAAAGTGACAATGTGCCGAGCCAGAACCGTTTTTCAAAATCGAGGTTGTGAAGTCGTAAATCAACAACCCTCGGACTGGAAAGTTGGTGAATACTGCACTTATTAGGCAAAAAAAATCTTCAGAGAAAGCTATTGAAAAGATTTTTTCAAAAACATAATGCCCACTTGAAAATGTCATGTCCACCTTCCAAACAGAATGTGAACCGAAGGTCTATAAGGAGAGAGTGTTTCATAGTCACCCCGGAGCATGACGGTGAAGAACAAAGATTACAACGAGAAAAAGGAAAGCTCTTATCACATATTAACACTTCACGAACAGGGAGCCATCAATAACTGACATGTCAGTAAGGAGAGAGTTTGGTGAACAACAATGAAGCAAGCAGAGGTCTGACTACAGCACCGGAGAGCTGATGAGTTACACAACTGCCTTTGACTTTCATGACATGATTTAATGAGAGGGTAGCTTGAAAGGGCCAGCTCTGTTAAGACAAAATGCATCTCATCTCTGGGTCTAATGGAGATGTGGCTATTAGCTTGGATCAGTGCCATTCTAGGAGTAATTTGATGTAATTAAACAGCAAGCCGGCGCACATTCCTATTCTCATCATGGTCTAATGTGACTCGAGTCGCTTATTGTGCCTGTCCTTAAAAAGTCTGCACTGGCATAAGCGGGGACAGTAGAGTCAAATGTGTACGTAGGAAAAAATAACCAATCGCCTTTGTAAAGACAACGTGTAATGCATCAAGTGTCAATAACCCAAAACAGTACGTAAACATTTTAGATAAGTTGATGGTGTGGGTTGACGCTGGATGTTTGGGTCTTTATGGGTTAATACCTGTTGTTATATTAATCCTATCAATATATGGAAGTGATTGGTGTAAAATGCAGTTTCTCATCGTTTCATGTTCACTAGATATGACCCATTTGGATGACCTGAGGCTTCAGGGTGAACATAGAAACACCGTCATCTTCTACAACAGTCATTCATTGTGCGGATCGTAGTTTTAATTGTCATCTCGCGTGGTAACTTATAACATGAAAACACAGCCAATGCTTTTTTTTTTTGCGCTACGTGACAAACATGTAAATACCCACGTTTTCAAAAAGGGGGTAAGTGTCAAACACGGCAACATAGCGCGCTCCTGTCACTGTTTACGATCGCAGCTCACCTGTGTTGGCAGTGCCGATTGCAGCATGAAATTGCATCTAATGATAGCTAGCATGACATGCACAGGACACAAAATGTATCAATTTCTGATCAAAAACAGACAACAAACTACAAATAACAGGAAGATAGTCAGAGACACGCATGCCAACTTCTGTTCATCCCAACATTAAGGTACAGAATATACGATCTTAACTGAAAATGTATTGGCTGTGATGCTTCTCCTTTTTACACGTAGAAATGGTCATTTTGGGGAATGATTTGATATATGGTCATAAAAGTGGCTGCCCCCTTGACTTTGCTCTGCCAATATGGCTCTTGTGCAAAAAATAATGAGGACCACTGTTCTACAACATCAATTCATCTGAAAAACTCATGGAGTTTGATCAATGACAGTAAATGGAGACGCTTGATTTATGTTCAGTAATGATATAGTTTGCTTCTTCTTCAGTGTTTTCCGTTTCTGATATAACCTTTGAATTTACTCGACATGATCAGCTAATTAAATAACAGCGAAATACCCGATTTTCATTCAAATAACAAAATAAAGATGATAATATTTCAATAAATGGTGATAAATCACTTAAGAAAAGGTAACTACAGAGGAAAATTCATTTAGGAACTGGTACAAAAGTACCACTGGGTTTTTATGGGTTAAGTGAAAAGACTAATTTGTCAAGAATGTCAGAGAAAATTGGTTCTAAATTAGCTGAAAATGAAAGTACGAAACCTTATGGGCTTTAATCTCTTACCATGATACAGAAGGTAGTTATGTCATAAAAAAAAAAAAAAAAAAAAGTCCAGATCCCAGTTCACTTGCTGTCATGATGGGTTTCAAAAGTGGATAAATTCCAAAAGACAATCTGGACCTCACCAACGAATCGATAAGTCATTCCAACTAATCAAGCACTAATGTATCATGTTTGTGCAACTGTTCCAGTCAATTACAACTTATCAGAACCCGGCAGAGGGTGAATACTCCCCATTACCCAGTCTGGCATTTACTGGCTTCTAATGTTTACCAAAATGGACTAATCGACTGCTCTATGGCAAAAACAATGAGAGAAAAAGCCCAGGAGGCATTGTATAATTCACTGTTTGTAGTACAGGCTTAATGCTGAGATGCTGGGCTGCGCTTTAGGGGTGGAGAATAATTGAGGGGAGAAAAAACGGTGACACCCTTTATCATAAAAAACACACAGAAGCACAGCACTAGATCCAATTTAATTGAAATGGCATTCCAGTCGGCCTGTGTGAAAATGTAAAACCCCTCTTCCACGATGGACAACTGATTTGTGACTGATTATGTTGTATCGGGCTATTTCAAAACAATGAAATGCAGCCATCTTGTTAACGGGTCAATAAGCAAAGACTCAGGCATTTGGACCCAGTAAGAAGTTTGAGATTCATCTATCCTCGACATCAGTTAAAATAAATAAATACTGCTTCATGCTTATACAGTCGGGTTCAGCTAACAAGCTTTCATCCATGTTTGTGCAGCCTTTTGATATATGTAAACCACTGAAGGAATTACGCAAGTGTATGGAGTAGGAATGAAAAAAAAAAAAAAAATCAGTTCCATGATGTTTCATTTCATGATACTGTATCGATATTTTTAGGTATTTATTCAAATGCAGATATGGTGGGAGTTTCTTTTTTGTTTATATTTTTGGGGAATCTTGAACTGTACTTTTTTTTGTACTGGTAAAGCAAGAAGTTAACACTTTATCTGTAAAAAAAAATAATAATTAGGCTTTAATGGGAAAATGCTGTGATATAGCATTAGATTCTGTTGTCATCAAATAAAAATTTGCTTAGTATTTGTGCATATTTCTGGTGTAATTAAATTTTTCCAAGAAATTATCTTTTAAAAAAAAAAGAAAAAAGAAAAAAAAAAAACATAAAATATTGCCTTGTTGACAGTATTGTCATAGTATCATGATACTAGTATTGCGATTTGCATTGTATTGCGAGTTTCTTGCAAAGACACACCCCTGGTATTGAGAATATTGACGTGTGTGATTTGCGATAAAATAATCAGAGCGGAAGAAATTCATTTAAGGGGTTCCTGAGGTATAGCATTTACAAAGATGGAACAGAAATCCCTCGTGGGAAAAAAAAAAAGAGAGAGCCTGTAGCTGTGGTTGTCATCAAGCCGGGGATGCATAATGCACAGATTCACATAAAAAAATAAAAAACACACAACTTACAGAAGGCTACTCAATACAAAAATCATGGTACTGGACTCATTCCAGCCATAATCCTGGAACTGTTCTATGACACTTTGCCAAACCTCCTATAAGGCAATAGTCATATGTTATCATACTTGAGCATTGTGGGAATTTTAACTGTGCGAGATTCAAATGCCTCCCTCATTTGTTCACTCTCTTCACGTCACCTCTCTCTTCCTTCACATCCTTGGGCGGCACAGCTTGTACTCATTGGGCATGCACAGAGGCAATGAGCAGCAACGCTCAATCATTCCAGTGCAACTCTCCGGGCTCATTCTCTCAGGCAGAAATGTAAGCTGTTTACAAAAACATTATATGTACTTATTTACATTGTACAGAAATGAAAAGGGGAAATACCAACATTTACTGAAGTCACCTGGGGATACTTGGCACACCTATGCATGGTGAAGAGCTTATGGTGAAAAAAAAAACAAAAACACACAAATAAAATAACTCTTAAGAGACATCACCACTGATGTCAGCTCATCTACACCCTAAAACAATAAGTAGAAGCAAGAGGCATCATGGATAATTTTACATTCATTTCACGCTTGGTGCCACAATGATCCAAGAGGCATCTGTGCCCACAAAATGGCAGCTTACGCTGAGCGCTTATTCGCCTAGGGCTTTGCATGCTTTCCTTGGATTTTATTAGTGAAGTGCCACAGGGTGTCAGAGTGTGCAACTCAATATTGTGTGTGACTAGTAGCAAAAAGCAGCTTGGGGAATCAAGTGGCCAGTTAAAAAAAATGCCAAGTTACAATGACATCTCAGTTTAGGCCAGGATGTTTTCATTCCTGTTGTTGACCACTTGAATGCTATACCTCTAATGTTTATACAGTGTCTATGAAAAACAACTTTTATACAATAATACTCCATGTCTTTACTATAAGAAATCTGATGGCATTTTCTTGTCCATTTTTATCTACTGGAGTAAAAATGTTACACTTACAGAAAACCAAGTTGAAAGCATTTGAAATAAATGAAAAATAAAGTGAAAATTTAAACAAGGAAAAACAGAAAAGAAAGAAAGTGTTACTTTAACCTTCCAGGAGCTTGACAGTTTTCACAGGTCACTCAAATTGAAAGCACAGCTTGTTTTGTGCTTTCAGTAGCCACATGCGAGTCTACATGTCACTTCTTCTCCATTCACTCATTCTGTTGAATACAGCGCAGCAAAAGAATGACACATTGCAGAAGCAACTATGGCAATATTGGCTGCTGTAGGTAAAGGAATATTTAGGAGGCTTGATGGATGCCAAACAGAATGGGGAAAAAGTTTAACTGCTACTTATGATTTTCATGATCCAGTTAGTCGTTATAAACAGTTTACAAACCATTTCAAGGCCTAGATTAAAATACTATTAGAACCGTCTTCCACGTAGCTTTGTTTCTAAAACCCATAGCTATCCTATTAACCTAATTTCATGTGCACTGTGGCAATCACAGGCCATGCGCCTGATGTCCTTTTGTCCTGAGCAAAAATCCAGGCCATCTTTTCATACAGTAACTACTTTCCCAGAGGTAAAAAAAAAAAAAAAAAAAAAAAAAGGAAGCAGCAGTGTTTATTATGCCTTTCTATATCCTATCAAGGTCTTATGATGGATTGACATTTGCAATGCAGAGAATAGGTTCCTTTTCACCGTTAATGTGAAATATAAGGCAGGGAATCGACAAGACAGCAGTGTTCCATCTACATGAATACAGACTGTGGCCATTGTGTGTGTTTGTTGCCTTGGGCATGCTATTCAGTGATGTGGAGGACACATTATGTAGGGCCTGCAACATTCTTTTATTTAGCAGCAGTTCAGCAGCTGCATGTCTCACCAAGAAAAACAAAATAATTATCAGAGTCATGTTTATTTGAGCAAGCTATAGTGTGAGCCTTCCTTCTAACTGGCAGTGAGAAACGGACATCTGATTTTGTTGCCCGTGTCTGAGTGACGTAGAACAACTGAGAGGGGACTTAATTATAAATGAAAGGAAGACACTGTATATGAACCATATCCTAGTGGTGATGCACTACAAATGAACCCAGGTCCTTGGCCCAGGTAATGGGACTTGGGGTTTGTCTTTCTGCTGGGATGCAGTGGAGAGCAGAAAGTGTGTGTGTGTGTGTGTGTGTGTGTGTGTGTGTGTGTGTGTGTGTGTGTGTGTGTGTGTGTGGTGGGGGGAGTGAGCAGTGAAACCATGACAGAGCTGTCCATGCAGTCTAATGGAAACCACATCCTTCTTCCTGTTTTCTTGTGCATTAAGGTCTCCTATCTTCCAATCCCTGATTGACCTGGCAGCTGTGGCAGCTACCCCAGCCATCTAAATCTCAACCAGGCTTATTTGCGGCCACTGCTTTTAACACCTGATTCAGAAATATCTTTAGCCTTCAAATAGCCTTTTGCAGGACTTTCTCCACAGTTACAAACAGTGCATTTCATCCTTGCCACCACTCTCGGTTATATCTGAATGTCACAGACAATTCGCGGCTCTAGGCACATGGAATTGAGGGATGGTAGGAGAGAGAGGGCTGGCCCAGATAAAAGAACACTATGGAACCACAGATACCAAAACAGCCCCAGATAGGATTTCCCCCCTGCAGGTAATGATCTAGGATAACTTTAACCTTCAAGTGTCCTAACCCTCCGCAGAGGCAGAGGGGAATGGCAACAACCCTAACATGACCTGGCTGCAGCGCATCCGATTTCTTCAACAGGGTATTGCTTCAGTAATGGCACAAAAAATTGTCATCCCCTCCTGCACTCATGCTTTGGTTGTGAAGCTGTGTTATATCTCGTGACATAACTGATCAATTAGCCTAATAGCTGCCGTGCTGAGGTGCTCCAGGTGAGAACTGGAATGCCGATGTCACAAATTAATCACCTGAGTTAGCCTAATTAATTAAGCCTCTGGTGGAGGCTGATAACGACTCTCCCAGGAGCCTCTAAATTGGTGGTCCGCATCTGTGACATTTGGGTTTTCAGATAAAGACTGTAGCTAAAAGAAGCATATGCATGCCCCATACTCCAATCAGACGCAGTGATGCCTTTTAACCGACTCGGTTTCTGAAAAGAAAAGTGAAAGCTTGCATACACCGGGGATGATGGGAGAAGGGGGCATGCATGTGGAAACTCACTGAAGAGAGGTGAAAAACTTTAATATATGAAATATTTAATGCAATTTAGCTCGCACAAATTGGACCTTCTGCAAGTAGGACGACCGCTGCCTTATAGGAACGGGGCCGCTGGAGGTGAACGTGATTCATTTAGCAGACCTGTATCATATGCACATCTGATGTCTGACCTGGGTATGACAGGAAAATGAGATTGAGGTTTATTTATACACTGAACTGTATAAGGATTATGCTGTTATTCATATTTAGATTTTTTTAAGTTGTACGCCTTTATCAATACTTCATTGTTAAGCTCAAATAAATGTTATGTTACCTTATGATTAAATGAGTAACAGATTCATAATTGCAAATAATTTAAGGTTTTCTTGAGTCAGCTGTTTAAGAATCAAGATATAAACACAAAGGTCCACCACATGGCTGCCAAATAAAAGCAGATTAACACATATGTAGGTCCTGTCTAGAAGTGCCTAACAGCATGACTGTTGCAGAAAATCACAAAACAATAATATAAAACACAGATTTGAGCCCTGGTCTTTGCTGTGAGGTGAAAAATCAAGCCACTTACTTTGTCCCATGGAAGTTCTACGAGTACCTTGGCCTAAATTATTTTGAGGAAAATGCTTCCATTAATTTTAAACAGTGCCTCCGTACAATTAAGCTGCTTTTTGTGGCCTAGCAGTGAAAGACGTGATGAATTGCACTGAGCTGAGGACATACAAAGTCCAGAGCCACACTGTATTTATGATCGCCAACAGGGGCCCTCATCTCTCAAGAGGAGACCATCTCCCCAGGAAAAGGAATGGTTTGTTCACACAGCAGGGGTTCCATTAGGGACGCTCTCATGAGAGACAAGCACCCCCTTGTGTTAGACCACTGTACTACACACAGACAGGGAAAAATGAAATGGAGGTATTTTTCAAGATTTTGGCAGTTTGACTATATTTTTATGTGACTTTCTACATGTTTGTGACTTATTCTGCTATTGGAGGTAGATATTATATTAAAACATTTTACTTTTATCACCTTTATAATGAAGGCTGTTTTTGCTCCACTTTTCATAACACTACTGTTTACGAATGTGTCCAGAATGCAAACAATTTTAATCGAACAAACTGCAACGCAGGGAAGACAGGGATTAAAAATAAACAGATGCATACTGTAGAGCATATTAAAAGCAGAACACCAGTTCATCCAGTGCAACACCCTGCACTAACTTCTGGCTCAACAGATGGACTATTATTATGTTCCTGAGTTTACCGGCTTTGGATGAGAAAGGTTATATATTTTCCTGAAGAAGAAAAACTCAATCCACTGTATCTCATGATGACTCTTTTAGTTCATTTCACAATTTTCCAGATGGCAGCTATAGGGCATTTCTTGAATTACATGTAAAACTGGCTTCTCATTCATCCAGGTAACAGCCTCATTAGTCTGCCCCCTACCCATTCATAGCCCTCCTTTCACCCCAAAGGCACCTGCCGTTTGCCACAGGTGGGCATGTAATTGCTCTGTGGCGTGGTCATGTTCTGAGTAGTTAGGAGAGAGCAGCCTCACTAATGAGGCTGCTTACTGTGTTGCTTCTCCACTGCTGAGAAATCTATGTATCTGTGTGTGTACCAGGCAGGTGTGTGGCATCACATACATCTGGTTTATGGTTATAATACAACACAGCTGCTTGCTGCTTTGAGACAGAAAAAACACATCTCAAAAACGAGGTTCAAAGTTTGACAGTGTGTGAGTGAAACAGAGTTGTTGCTGAAATATTTTCTTCCACTTAATCCAGAGATGTAAGCCACAATGCTTTTTTTTTCTCCCAAAAAGGCATCTGTTCATATCTGATCATTCTATATCAATCAAATTCATTACTGCGGTATTGTAACTTTTCACCATTGTGCCTGATACGTCTATCAAAGCTATTATTTACCGGCGTGTGTTTCCTGTCCCAATAATAAACTCGGTACTACTGTCAAAACACATACAATGTGATCAAAAGGTGACTTTAGAGCACAGGTGAGGTAAATTCAGGCATGATCAAACTCTAGCTCTGCTCAGATTTGGTGTAGGTAAATTATACCGGGGTGTGATGAAAAAGAGACTGTGCTGGAGTACTCACTAGTGGTGCACTGTTTTTCAGTGGCCTCGCCCTGAGTGCTGCTCCTGGCCTGCTCCTCTCCTGCAGGGTGGTGCTTTCTGGTTGCCACGGCGCCTGGAGCTGCCGTCAGCTGAGCCGGCGTCTGGAGGTCTGCACATCCCACAGAGGATCAGTTACTGACAACAGACAATACTTTCGGCGTGTGCATGTGCAATCGTATGTGTGTGAAGGCGCTCCTGAAACATGATGTCAGGACGGAGCCGGTTAGTGTGCATGTGTTTGTTTGTGTACTGTGTGATCGACTGGCCTGATCAAACTCGTCTAATAAGGCATTTTACTACTACCACTCAGCTGAGATGGTGGCAAATGCTTAATATTAGGAATTCTAGACTTTAAGGAGGAAGAAGAGTTCAAACATCACACATAGAATCACCTGTTGGTTACAGCTGGGTTGATGTTCAGTTTCAGATTTACAGCCTAATTAATTTAATCCTGCTTTATTCAAGTATTCACTATTTGGATTTATGTTCGGATCAGCAGTTCACCAGTTTCGGATTAATTCAAAGTTTTTTCAAGGGTTCACAGGTTTTATTACATAATCTACAAGGGTATCTGTAAACCTGAAATGAAAACAGTACACAGAGCAAGTAACCTCTTAGGCCAGGGGTCACCAATCCTGGTCGTCGAGGGCCGGTATCCTCCATGTTTTAGATGTGTCCCTCTTCCAACACACCTGATTCAAATGATAAGCTAATCATCCAGCTCTGCAGAAGCCTGATAATGACTATCAGGTGTGCTGGAGGAGGGAACCATCTAAAACATACCGGCCCTCGAGGACCAGGATAGGTGACCCCTGTCTTAGGCAGTCCTAAACAGAGTTGGGAAATCCCAGCTCCATAGAGTAAAAATCCTGCCATGTATTTGTTCCAAACATTCACTGAACCAGCCCATTTTGATGAGAACTCCTCCACATCCTGGTAGATGGGATAATTATTGCATCACCTGTGTTAAATGAACAGGTAGAACTAATACATGGCAGGAGTTTTACTTTATGGAGCTGGGATTACCCACCTCTGGTCCTAAGCAACATGTTCATCTGTGTCCTTGTATGATAAGTGTTAATACCTACAAGTAATATGATGTTCAATATGATAGTACTAGTGTGCATATTAATACCGATATCTAGGGACTGAAGTTAGTAAATCCGTCATTCCTGTTTTTAACTTCTTGTCCTGTAGCACAGCGTGGTACTGTGATTCCGGCCAACTGAGCAACATGATTAAAAGGCTATTTTATTCCAAAATGACTAATATTTCCCCAAATATTGGTCCTATCGACTTGCTGAGATATTTCATGTGGAGCTGGGAGTATTCCTCAGTTGCGGGTACCAAATTGGCCAGTTAAAAACATCTCAATTTCTTAGAACTGTGCAGATACACACACATGCTCTGAGACGTTCCAGGATTATGATATAGATATAACATCTGATGACTGATCTATCATTTCATCCCGTGTTATTGCTTATTTCATTCACACTCTTTCTGACAAGCTTTTTCTGTTATTTGGTTCATGTTTGGTCTTCATTCACATAGCACAAAAGCAGGCAGGAAATTAAAAAAAAAAATATGGAGGAGAGTGAATGTGAAACAGCAGGGATAGAACCAGCAACATATTTTTTTTTATTTTTATTTTTTTAGAGAAACTTGTAGAGGATATATTCAGACTGTTCTGTACTTTGCTGTGATGACTAGTCTACAACATAATATATAGACACCACTAACCTCTTATCACTAATAAAAGAATCATGTTAAATCTTTTGTCAAAAAATATTACAAACATAAAAGGGGGTGATTTTTTTAGTGTGTAAAATGCACACCATGAGTGAATATCCAATAAACTGTTCTTTCTTTTTCTGATTTTCCTTTGATTTATTCCATGTTATTTTTAGGTTGACGTAAAATGGACTAAATGGTGACATCTATTGGCATCTACAAATGATATGTTTCTCAGATTAAATAAGTGCTTTGATTATACAGAACAGTCACTGCCAAGTCAGGGTTTCCCAAAAACATCCAACAGTTTTTTCACTCAAGAACCAAGAAAGCAATTTAGCATCTCTGCAGGATCCAAACTCTCAAAAATGCATACTGTACTGCATTAACGTTTACGTTTTTCCTGATATTTCTCATTGCAAATCAGAAATGAGTCGCAGAGAATGTATGAATGTATGAGCTAGTCACCAACAAAATCATACCGTAACACACAGAAAAGTCACGTGACAGATTTCCACTGTCAAAATGGTGTTTTCTGAAAGTCTTGTATTGACTCACCTCCCCCTAGAGCATATTTAGCCCCCTCCTCAACATTTCAAATGGCTTTGTTCACTAACATTTGTCAGCTCTTCATCAGATTTCCATCCTCATCCACCGTTACTGTATACTATGTAATTTTATACATATTTAAAAATTTAGAAGTTTTGTTTGGGTCTTTTTATTGCGCATTTTATGGTGGTTTATATTCTATTGTATTTAGCTTTTATATATATTTTACCCTTGTATCATGCTACAACCACAGAGACATGGGTAGCTATATTTTATTCCATCGTGTAGTATTGATTGAATGACAAAGCTAAGTCTGAGCCACACAAATTAAGACTGAGGGATACATTACAACCGGTGTTACCTCGTCTAGAGGTCGGTTAGGTTCTTCAGCTCCAGTTGTACAAAAGAGAGAGCCCTGCACTCAACAACAAAGGGGGCCCCGGTAAAAAATGGGTGCATTGCCCGTTTTTAGACCCAAATTCAAGCTTGGGAAACCCGACACCAAGTATGTGATGAAACTGAAAAAATAGCAGTAGAGCACGGAGGCATACAATCACCTAAAAAATAAGATGTTTCACTCTGACTTCAAATGATATTTAAGCTTTTTGACAAATTTTCATGGGTTTCTTTCATCTTATCAGGGGGGGGAATTCCCTCTCTGCGGAACACTGTTACAAGTGGACATCAGGCACTACTGGGCTAATTGACAGCTTTATAGCAGGACCTTGACTAAAAGATGAAATATTTACACTGCTGTGTTCCTCCTCTCAGGCAATTGACTTCTGCCTCTGCAATATTCATTTTGCATCCTGTTCTTTTAGTTGCAAAGAGAAAATCAAAAGAAGCTGAGTGACTTCTGAAAATTGCTTCCTCTTTGATAAGTTTCCTGTTTGACATGGAGGAGTCAAGACTCTGTGGCTTGAGTCAGGAGTCAACGGGCCCTCAGGGGGTTGAGCTATGCTTTCAGCGGATAATGTTTTAAAGGAGAAATCAGGTCTTCTTGTGCATTTCTCTCAATAGACTAATGATCTCAGAGAGATTTCAGAAAACTTAGCCAAAAAACAAGGGCATACCAGTCTGTCATGTTTGCCTGGATGGAGATGGAATAAATTCAAAAACTAAGTGCAGGAAGGAACAGAAATAGGATAATAATTTAAATAAAAAAGGAGGGCACTTTGATGCACCAATGCCCCATAGTCCTGTAATTCAATCAAACTTTGAATATTGAAAATTAGAATAAGAATTCCTCTGCTGGAAGTCCTCCAAAATCAAACACGTTTGTCCCTGGCCCATGACCTCCCCAATAAATTAAATGAAAATCTGTTTGGTTTTTTTTGCATAATCCCTCTGACAAACAAACAGAGACTAACAATAAAATTACCTCCCTGGCAGAGAAAGTGAAAATCTGAACTTTTTTTTTTTACACAGTACTTTACCTTGAAATGATCCTCTGTATAGGGAAGGAACAATCTAGTGGGGGTAAGGACTCAATATTTTGTTTATTATGTGCTAGTGGTCTACAGACACATTTGTGGTCATCTTGGTGGAACCAAGACCTGACAGTGATTTCCAAATGAATAGTCACGATCAGTGATGGATGTCCGTCAGTCCTGGTTACATCTACTGCCTGTCCATCCATAGGAGTGGATTTTTCCTTCACTGTGGTTCTCCCTGAGGTTTCTCTTTTCCCACTGGGTTTTTTTGAGTTTTACCTTGCCGAGAAGGAAGGTCTAAGTATGGGGGATGCCCGGGACATTAATCCATTTTCTTCATCGACTGTTTGACTGTTGCTTCTTTTCATATTCAACAAATTCTGTAAAGCCCAATGAGGCGACCTTGTTGTGATCTTGGGCTCTACAAATAAAACTGAATCGAATCAGTTGCACCCTTCATATTAATGAGCCCATTTACATGCATACCAATACTCCGATCATAACCTGATTTCTGGAGTTTTCAAGATTATTCAAGGGATCATGTAAACAGTTTATCGTGATATGTTTTATCAGACAACATCAGCAATCGGATTATGAGAAATTTGAATTACACGCCTGGATTTGTCCCCAATACTCCAATGTCTTCCTGTATGTATACAGGTTAATCTGATTTATTTCATTATTTTACAACCGTGCATGTGTAAAAACAATTAAAATTCAAGAAAACGGAAGTTACATAGTCCCATGTGAGTAAGTTTTAGTCTATCATTACTATGCACGTACGTACTCCGAGAGAAATCAGATAATGGACCGGAGCATCTAAACCAGGGTTTTTTGATTATCACATTTATTAAGTGCATGTAAAGGTATTAGATCTGATTATTAGAATTACCCGATTACTTCCAGTTATCTGACTTTTACGGTTATAAATGTGATGAACTGACTTTTACATTAACTCATTCACTGCCAGGCGTATCGACAGAACAGCTTTGAAATGATGCCAAAACACGTCAATGGCAGTGAATGAGTTAAAACACTGTTTACAATGTGAAAAACCACAGTTAACCACATTAATTACCTTTTTCCTATATGGATATGTATAAAAAGGATATTTGCATCTGATTACAAGCCCTTAATATTTGATTACTTCCATGAAATACATTTAAACACTTAAAAGTATAGTGCATAACTTAACTACAGTGGGTATATTACGTGTATAAGCCTAATTCAGATTTATCGAAGGTCCGCTCAGCAGTGCTTGGGGCTGTTTGGGAAGTGTACGGATGCAGAGCGCCGGGCAGACAGCTAGCACAGAAGGTAGTGTCTGGAACAGCAAAGCCTCGGGCACCACTCCTTTCTACGCCACATACTGTGCACTAAAAAAACTGACTGCTCCATCAAGTGCTGCTACAGACCCCCCCCCCCCTAAAAGTCAAATTCTATTCTTTGAAATAACCTATCGAGCATGTCTGTGAAACTGAGAGGGGATAAAGCAGGGCATATGGAGTAGCTCAAGCTGATTATTTCAGTAATTAAATAACAAGAAATAACACTTTAGCCTGTAAATACCTGCATAGAAGGTTGTTTGTGTAGGTGCCAAAAAGTGCTAATTAATGATACATTTGGAATGGAGGTTTTTTAAGATTCTTCAGGAGAGATTAAATTTTTAATAAGCCTGTCTCATGTGCACAGTAACACAGATGAACTTTAATTTGGGCTTCCAACAAGTACTGAGAGTAAATTTAATGAAGGCTTTAAACATTCCAAGTTACCCTGCTCTGATAAGAACGAATGTCTTACCTCCCTTTTTCCGTGCCTCTTTGATCTCTTCACACATTCGGTCAAACTCAGGGTCCAGCTCGGAGGCAAATATAGCATGGGCTGTGTCCTTTAAACTGCATGCTCGGTGCCTGATCACCTTGTCTGAGGAAGAAAAAAAAAAAAAAAAAGATACAAAACTGTAATTTTCCTTGTAGGTTGAAGGACACATCCTGGGCAACGTAGCGCATCATAAATGCCATCCATATCTATTAGGGTTGGGAATGTTAGTTGTAAGGCTGATAGAATACAAATCTCGATGCAACATCTCTAATCTGATATGTTAAAGATACGTATGTGGTACCTCGAGGTGCGATTCACACCGAAATAATGATACAGAGCGGTTCCAACACAATCCTTCTGGTAAAAGATTATGCAGTGCGATTCAATGAGCTGGATTATTTATCAAAAAAACTGGCTATTGTGACAAAATCCGACCACGTGCTTCTGGTGAAAAAGTTAGGACATCCAAATCTTTGTTTTCTTTACCATCAAATATCTGCAATTCTGATTTCTTTTAATAACTATACTAAGATATGGAGTGAAACTAAAGAAACTATTTTTGAAATTTGATGGTAAATTCAATATATTTGGGAGGAAAGGTTGGGACACACTTATGTTCATTATTCCTTCCAAAACCTAAAATGCAGATTGGATGAACCTGGTCAGGTATAAACCAGTTGAAGATTGTTAGAGAGGCTTTTTCAGGATTCTATCTTTGAAATAATGGAGTGCAATAATGTATTTATGACGAAAAAGTTACGTAGGATTTGCCTACACATTTAAATTTTTCATCTTTTTAGGTATATTTTCTCCACATTTTAGTAAAATCCCAGATATGGTGAAAAGAACTAAGATGTAAAAGAGGGGCATCCTATGTTTTTCCACATGACTATATTATCCACACACTCAAACCCAATATAGTATCCATCCGTGGAGCTCATACTGTAGACTACAGTGTAACGTGGATCTTCAGAAAAGAAAAACTCTACCCAAATAAATAGTAACACTTTTAAATACAAGTAAAACTATATTCTATTGAATGGACCGAATTGTATCGATACAAGCATTCAATAACTGCATCTCCATATCATCCCAAAATTTTCATTCACTTGCAGCTTCTCTACCGATGCGTGGGCATATTCTGTGTATCAGTACATATCGGATCATCTTCCCATCCCTAATAAGTATATACACATAAATACATTTCATGATACGGTTGTCTTTTTCTCACAACTAGAAAGGCCTGTGCTTTTCATTTTGATGTTGCATCTTCTTCACATCCTTCATGTATGAAAGAAAGACTCAATAGCCAGCCCACCCCTTTCCACCGTATGTGTGAGAAAACAGATTGTAGCGTTCTCCCACACTGCAAGTAAAAGACAGACCTGGCTTTGGTGAGAAATGGTAGCGGACACAACGCACAACCAAGTAATCATCATTTCAACCATTCAAGATGAATGTGTAGGCAAACACACACATAGCACATACACTCATATTTTCAAATGTCTGCTTATATGGATAGACACGGATGCTCCTTACACCTTCGTAGCCCTTTCCCATAGCATCATTAAATCCTTCTTTTTCTCAGCTCCTGTGTCCGTGGAGGGAAAATAAAGACTGAGCTGAAGAGGCAACTAAAGCATAGCCACTGTAAACAGTCCATCTCTCATTACTGCAGGCAGAGGGAGAACAGTTCAGGCAGACAGTGGCAGAGAGGTCACAATCTGCCAGCTTCCTTTGTCTAATTGGAGAACGGCTGCCTAATTGCAATGGAGACAATTTGTGTACGCGTGTGTGTGTGTGTGTGTGTGTGTGTGTGTGTGTGTGTGTGTGTGTGTGTGTGTGTGTGTGTGTGTGTGTG
>JAQQZY010000017.1:22683244-22715140 GCA_030068375.1 Ostorhinchus rueppellii | reverse complement strand
AAAAGTGGAAGTAGGAGGAAAAATAATACTCCAAAAAAGTACAGATACTGCATTTTAGTACTTAAGTGGTTCCACTTCGTTACTATACATTTCTGCCAATATATGTTCAGAAAAGCTCTCCGGAGAGAATAAATGACATCATGCATACAGATCAATTTAAATATAAAAAATGCACGGAAGTTTAGTGTATTCTTATAATGGAAGTGCAGCTATACATCTGCTGCTCATCTTAGTCCTCTTTGAATTCATGCAAAATGTCATTAAACAAACCACAATACTGCACCAGCATACTATTAGTGGGGACCTGATGGCCATAGTGCTCCGTGCACAGTGTTTAACTCCTGTATTTGAACTTGGGTCACAAGGTAAAGAGCATGATGTCATTCACATGGACAAGAGGCTGCCTCCTATAAGTCCTCCATACCATCATAGGGCAAATCTAGCAGCGGAGGTTAAGGAGTCTTCCCGCGTCCTTGTGTTTACCATCCGTTTCTATGGTCAACCCAGCTCCTCACTCATCTCCTAACCCTACCCTTGAACCCAAATTACAGGGGCGGCCACAGGGGGCCTGTTTATTTTGGAAGGGGCTGATTGTTTATCCTGTGTGCGGGCCAAGCTGCCACCAGTACCGCCTGCTGTTCATCATCTAATCATGTTATTAGCTGTGTAATTTTGGCAAACACCACTTTATCACAGCGCTATAAGTAGACCTCTCATCATCAGCTGGTAGCATCTTGACTGCTTGTGTAAGATGATTAAAGTAAGAGCAATAAGGGAGGTTTTTTGGGCGCGTATCAGGTTTAAAACGGCGTATAGCGATCAGGAAGACAAAAGGCACGTGTTTGCAAAATACTGCTAAAGCGAAATACCACAGACGGCTATTCAGAGAGGCTAAATTCTGCATTTGTGTGTGTGCATGTGTGTAATCCAGGTCTATGCTGCCAGATGTGGTGGATGACTTCAGACTTGCTAACCCCTACTCTAAAGGCCATGAAGCCATCTTCTACTCCTTCTATGTGTTCTTCACTAAGTTTGCTGCCGGCATCTCCTTAGGAGTATCCACCCTCTGCCTGGAGTAAGTCATGATATCTTAAAAGGCATTAAGTGAAGTTCTAGTGTATAATTCATCATGTTAAAGGTGTTGAGTTTGCTCATTTGCAGTTGCAGCATTAGGTTGGATGTCGATTTCCTTTGTTTAAATTGGATTTTTCTGCTTGTGTGTGTGTAGGTTTGCTGGGTACGACACTGCTGCGTGTAAGCAGCCAGCTCCTGTGGTGTACACGCTGAAGTTGCTGATCGGTGCTGCTCCAGTGGCCTTCATTGTTACAGGGTTAATGATCCTGGTCCTGTATCCAATCAGCGAAGATGTGCGAATCAGGAATAAAGTCTGCCTGGAGGAACTACGGTGAGAATAACTGATCTTTGACCCTTTGCTCTGTGACATTTTTTATTTCTGCTCATCCCTTGGGACAAATGCTGTTAAAACACTGGGATTGTAGTTAAATCTAAGAAACGCACTATAAGAAATGTTGCACGTCTTGTATTTTAACTACTGAGTAACATGCTGAGATGATGCCATTGTTTTTTTTTTTCTACAGGAAACAAAGCATCAGTTCAAGAACAATGGAAGATCTGAATAACGTGTGACCTGGATCCTACATGAAGTGAATTTATGAAGCCACGTGTTCCAGTCCTGAAGCTGGAAAGTTGTTGACTAGTGTATATTACACTGATAAATAGTTAAAATGTTTTAATGTAAACATTATCGTTTCATTTTCACATGAACATGTACTGTATAGTCATCTTGAATATATATATGATTTCTTAATTTATATAAATGAATGTATTATTATTTGCTGTGTTTAGCTCTACAACACTGTTATTTATTTATGATAAATGCTTATAATGGGTTTATGATATGAGATGAATAAATGTTGTAGAGATCACCTGGTAGTTGTTATATATTTGTAAAATGTGATTCTTCTTGGTAACAAGGTAAAAAAAACCCACACAGGTACACAAGTTACTTAAATTTATTATTCAGGATCTATACAGGGTACACCTTTTTTATTTTGTCTTCCATGAGTTCCTAGCCACATATGAGCCATGACAGATGTTTCTGTTGAGTGTTGCCCCCTCTAGTGGTCAATAACACTCATCATGGTCACATTAAACATGCAGTCACAGTGGATAAACTGACATGAGTGTATAAGATTTAATTTAATTTAATCATTTTGCATGGTACTATTTAGCATAAAGTCTTAAATAAAAATGCAGAATTGTTTCCAAAAGGGGGTTAGTCCACAGGTAACAAAACGTACAAGAAAAAAAATATGGCTCATTGCTCAAACTTCCTTTTAAAGCAGCAACTTGTAAACTTCACATCTGAATAGGCAGCCCTTTTCAAACCTCTAACGCCATAAAAAAATACACGTGACGAGACACGTTTAGCAGCTCTGATCAGTGCGTCTTGCCTGTTACGATCCAGTCAAATATGCTCCGGTGGATAAAATGAGGAGTGTTGTTGGAGGAGGAGGGGAGGGGCACACTATGTGGAGGCCTCTGTGGTTGTATTGGCGCTTTGGCATGGGGTTGGACTAGGAGGGCAGGACAGGTCTGGACTCCCAGGGGTCTTCAGGGCTGTTTTCCTCTTCCCATTGCGTACAGTGAGTTCTTCTTTGGATTTAAATGTCAGGGGTACGAACCCATCTGCATCTGCCACAAGTACAATCCACAAAGGCCCTGAAAAACAAAACAAAACAGCAAAATAACATGAATTTTGTGAGGCAGTTAAGACTATACCTCACTTTGGAACACTCAGTCTTGGCTTATAACAGTGATAAAACACTACACACGCTATAAGTAGTAAGCTGCTTTTGTTTAAAACCTTATAATCTGACCTAGGCCTTTAATCACTTCTAATTATAGCTCACGCATGTTGACAGCACAACAATGCTAGCTGGGGCTGTAAAATAAGATGAGGTTCGTTAATATATGTTGGTGAACTCTGATTAGAAATGTTTAATGATAGAGCTGAGTGTTGACTGACCTACGTTACCCAACTGGGGAAGCCCTTGCTGAAAATACTCAACGCAGGGAGACCGTTCTAAGAAGCCTAAAAGGAGTTTCCTCTAAGTGGTATTACTTTATCAACCCTGTGCGTTCTCTGCCAAAGCACAGGTAATCTCACGTGCAGTGCAGCAGAGAAAATGCCTCAGACACCACTTCAAATAAGAACTAAAAATTGACAAGGATAAGATTTTTTTTTAGTCTGTGTGGCTGTCCTGTACTTTCCACTTACCATACATCATCTCCACAATGGTTAAGTTAAAGAGGTCTTGCAGGGCGCGTAGACACAGCTTCCCGTCACAGAGCAGCACCGGCCTCCGCTCATCAATGAACACGTTCTCTGATAACTGCCTCTGCGTGTGTATAAAGGAAAGAGACAGAGACAGTCATGAACTGAATGGTGTGTGGAGGAGATCATCACCAGAAACAAACTCAAAAGGTCAAACTGGACATTCTCCTAATGAGATAACCTGCCGATTGGACCCTCCATACCTGGATTTGTACGTTTGACGATATTTACTGATATTCATTGTCTTATCATTGGTAAAGTTATTGAAAACCATCATGCAAAAGGATTCACTGTAGAGTTATTAGCAAGAGAATCAACATTGTGATTGCTAGAGCTTTTATTCCATCAAATCAACCAATAAAAGATTATTTATGATAAACGTAGTGAGATTTTGACACTGTACTGTACCTGGCATGTGACATTGACATAAGGGGGTTCCATGGAGGTAGGGTAGGCGGTCACTGCCTTCTTGCCATTCTGTGTGTAATCTCTGATTTCTGTCAGGCACTGCTGAACATCTGCAAACCGCGTAAAAAGCCTCTCCATGTTGTGGACGAGTTGCTCCAACGCACGTTCCCTTGCAACAGCTGATGTCTTTTCAGCCAAAGGCAGGGTCGGGTCTGTGTGAAGTTTCTCCAACAGTTCCATGCGAGGAGAACTGGCCCGGCTGGAGTCCCTACTGGTGTGTCCGGCCACTGCCAGGCTGGAAATGCGGTTGACGTGGTCCATGTCGTAATTCTCCAATGTGATGGAAGAGGCACTGGAATGGGCTCTATCTGAGAAGTCCACAGAGCTGGTGATAGGGCTGGGCTCGCCGCTCCTCACCTCCTCCACCAGCCTCCGCCTGTTCCCCGGTGAGCGAATTACTCCCCCTCCAGGTAACACCAAGTCCTTTATCCCTGGGCGCTCCCTCTCATCCTTAGATAGGTGCTCAGAGTGCCTCCTAATCCCTGCGTAGAAATTAGACGTGGACTCAGGATTGTGGGCAGTAGAAGGTGGTGTGACAACAGGTTCTCCATCGTACACCAACTCCTTGGCAACAAGACGGAGTATATATTTATCTGTGTTAGAGGATGGAAGAAAAGCTGGATCATTGGACTTCTGCCTGCCCACCATCAGCAGAAGCATCTTGTCATTGAGAAAGCAAACACCCTTTGGTCTATCGTTTGTCTGCAGAGAAATCTGCTGGATGTTCGGCATTGCAGAGGCAGTGATGCAGTACACAAGCACCATGTTACAAGTGTTGGAAGCCACTGCAACTGTGGAAGCACGGGGATCAAAAGCCACAATATCAGGAACCAAAATTCCAGGGATACTGACTTTGCGTGTGGTGGTGACCTTCCGCTCATAGGTGACCAGGATGAGGTGTGAAGAGTCCTGTCCGGAGCCTGTCATAGTGTCTCTGCGACGCAGGTGAAGAAGAGGGCTGGGGTCAGAGCGCCGGTGCCTCGCCAGAAGATGAGTAAGATCCAGGGGGCCTGAATTAGAGATATAGGACCTTTCTGATTCAAATGATCTTCTTCTTGAGTCCAGGACACTGTCATCGTCTGACATAAGCACATGTGAACCGTGGCCTTGCAAAGCCTCTGCCTCTGTTGGCATGTCAAAGGCCATGCCAGCATTTAACCCACAGATTTTATCCAGTGGCAGCTCTGTGGCCACAGCCACCTGTGCCTCCCCTGTGGCCTCGATCGCACAGATATAGCCTCCTATGTCAAAGATAGGACAGAAAGAGCAGGCCACGAGGCTCTTCTGAATGTCATTCCAGATGAAAGAGTGAAGAGCACTGCCTATAGCTACTACCAGACGGGTTCCATCTTTAGTCCAGCAGCCACAGTGGATAAGTCCACTACCTTTAATGTCTGCTTTGATTCTCCTGTTGTCCACTCTGACAGAAAACAGAACAGAAGTGTCCCTCTTGGTCAGTACAGCAAGCATGTCCAGTTTAGGATGCCAGACACAGCCTTGGGAGAGCAAGGGAAAAGGCTCACTCATCTCACAGGTTTGAGTGCACAGTAGCTTGTTCTGCTCAAGAGCACTGAGCTGTAGTTGCCACACGGTGACATGTTTCTTGTGTTGAACAGCCAGCAAGGCAGGAGAGTCAGAACAGCACAATGGGCCCCAGAAGAGCCCAAAAACATGCTCAAACTGCCCAATGACATTGGTGTCCCCAAATTTGACCTCACCATTGACAACATACAGAGCTGTCAGGCAGACCTGTTTGCCGTCTGTCCATGCTATCCCGTGCACAGGGTGGATGGCTTGGTGGAGGGTGTTGAGGCCGGTCCTAAGCAGCTTTGCCTTGCCAAGATCCATCCTGGCAGGTGTGATGAGGCTGTTCAAGAAGAAAATGGAGAAAAAGAGTCACAATGTTACCATTGATGGTAGAGGCTGCATCTGAATCTAGATGGGACCTGCACAGGAGTAGCTATTGCTACCTATGCAGATTAAGAATAGCAAAAGCCTCTCTTGTGTCTCCTTCCAAGTACATGCCTTAATCCCCGTTCCCTGAGCTGACAGTGGTGACGAACACGTATAGCTGCTTATGCTTGAATGACCTTAACAACACACAGGTGGAGTGAGGAGCATTAACATCACGATGTGTTGAGTAGGTGTGTCTCGTCTCAGCTCTTCAGCGTTAATTCATCTACATCCTGTTCTATTTCCAATAATTCAAAGATATCAGCCGCCTCAGAATTATATAAAAAGGTAAACGAAATAATTTACCAAACTAGAATAAAACCAGATAATAAATAATAGCATGAGTGAAATACCAAAACTCATTAAGTTGTGTGTCATTTAGAGAATGATTTATATAAAAACGTCGTATAGAATAACATTTTAAGGAGGCGAAATAATGTTAGAAAACAAGCTTAATTAATGACACAAGAACCCCAAGTTCTATCATTGGAACTCAATGCAACTGTCACATGTCTTTACTTAATGCTATCTTATGTATCTATAACAAGTTCACGAATTAATATGTAGAATCTAAACAAACACGTCATTTTAATTGATACTTACTCTGTATTCCCGTAAACACTTCAAGCAGAATATGTTTGAAACACGGAGTGAAAATTTCCACTGGTAAATCACATTTTACTCATGAAAATGTGTTGAATATGTTCGTTACTATTTAACCCGGAAGCAAAACTTACTGAATGTTTCGGTGCATTCTGGGATATGTAGTTTAAATAGAGCTCCCTGAGCTTGTGATGCCGTTTTGTACGCGCGGTGGCGCTGCACGTTTATTATTAAATGTTTAGTAACGTTAGAAAATTATAATATGCTCTATATTTATATAAAAATATATTGAATATTGAGTTAATTCGATGTGTGTGTGTGAGTGTGTATGTTGAGTGTGTGTGTGTATTAATCTGAGTAACCTGTCCGATGTATGTAAGGGGGCAGGGTGATACGTACGTGCGGTGGTTTGGGATCTCGGCGTTGTCTGAGCATAAACTGGGAAATATCTTGGCTGTCTAACGGTGCGCGGTGTGACTACGGGTCTGGAGTGTTCGGTGAATGCATGGTTTCCGCCGATATAATCCGACTTGTAGCCGCCAAACGGGTACCATTGGCTTTTAGAACGGCGTTTTAGGCTGTATGTTTCAGAGCTAATCCTTCTTGCAGTAGCAACAATGGGTGTGGAAGTCGAAACAATATCTCCCGGTGATGGTGAGTTGATTTATTCGTTTGTGTGTGCATTGATGCGGGGCTTTTGCTGCTGCTGCTCCTGCTGCTGCTGGTGTGGGGGGGCTCTACTTCCCAGGAATACCCTTAAAGTTAGCAAAAAGATCTTAATACATTAGCTTTAGTCATGCACGAGCGGAGACCGTTATCCTGTTAGATGTATAGTAACAAATAGCAGCATTTGGGATGTAATTATAAGTAAAAAAAAAAAATTAAAAAGTCAGTATTTTAATGTTTCTTAATAACGCCTGTCTGTTATCTTTCTAGAACCATCCGCTTTTAATGTTAAATATGTTTGATAAGGTTTAGTCAACTCTTTTACATTATGACTGTTACAGAGGGGACGCTGCCCATTTGGACCGTGAATGCACCACAAGTGTAGGTGTATTTTTGTGCAATTACGGGGCATTTGAGAGCGTCTTATTTGTGAAAATAAGCCGTGGGCTAATGTTTCAGTATGCTTGTGAGAGACCACAGAGGAGACCACAGCCGCATATGTCTGCAGGCAAAGGAGACTCTGCCAGAAACACCCCCTGCCACTGTTAATCTGAGATTACCCCTGCAGCACACATTTATTTAAACCCCCTTTTTCCTCCTCTTTCAACAGGAAGGACATTTCCAAAGAAGGGCCAGACATGTGTTGTCCATTACATAGGTAACTGATTCTTTAACTTTTGGCATTCATGAAACCAGACATCTTTTCTGCCTCCTGGTTTTACGGAGAACATTTGTCCCTGTGTGTTTACCTGACAATATCAGCAGACCTGCATGCACCTGTGTGTCAAAAGTTGCTGCCACCATACCCAGAGGACATCCACATGCTTTTGGTTTAATGCATTTAAGGGATGCTGAAACCTTTCTGAAACCGCACATAACTCATGTACACTCACATATGCTGTCTTTTTCCTGTTTGTCTGATTGTGGGGCGGGGGGGAAGAGAGACGCTGAGACATTTTGGGAAATAAAATTTGGGCTATTCTGTGCCTCAGGGTTGGGAGTCCAGACAACTAGGTCAGACAGAAAGTAAACAAAAGCTAGTTCACTTGTCATCGGTCTGTTTGAGAAGCACTGGGTTATTACATGGTTGTAAAGAGTTATTGTTGGCTTCCGTGGTGCTGGATTAGGAGTGATTTTATTGTGTGAATGTTGTGTCACATATGTGTACAGGCACCTAAGGATCTTCAACCAAGACTTGCTCATCTTTGATTCTAGTGTTTACATTTTTTTATATGATCTCAGTGTTAATGATTAGCACCTAGAGAGATTTCACATTTTTATCAGATTAGAACTGCAGCCTTTTTCTGACTAGACTTAGACATCAAAAGTTACAGACTAAGCCAAGATAACAACTGGTGTATTGTTTAACGTGGTTTTTTTGGATTTGAGAATGTAATCTGATTTCCCCTTGGCTGTGATTGCTACACAGATCAGACAGTAGAAGTGAATTATGTTATAACTGGAAATGATACATGGCAGCCTGCAACCAAAGCTGCTCTGCTCCTTATTATTTTTATTTATTTTTTTATACATATGATTCTCTTTGGTTATTTGCTGTAAGTCCCTCATGCTTCACTGTTACCAGCACATTGTTGTTTGTGACATGACACGACTTAAAGATCACCGTTTTCCTTCGAAGATTACCATTCATAGTGTCAACAGCATTTTTACTACGGATGAACAAGCCTCACATTGTAACATTAAAGCCCTTTTATGGTTTCAGAAAGAATTATGATTGAATTTACAGCAGTGAAAGGCAGTCTTGCCTCATGAGAGTTGTTCAGTTGGCAGACAAAAGGCGGCGCAAATTTTAACGAGAACCAATCAAAAAGAATGGCCAAAATTTTGGCGCATGCAGCCAAATGAGCAGAGCCTGTCTAGACATAGAGACAGCTCATTGTAATTGATCCTATCCTGTCTTCTCATATTTGCCCCAAAGGCTTTGTTGACCTGTGTGATGTGCCAAAAGAAGCTAATCCTGCACGGTGAAAAGATACACAACAGAATGAATGTGTACATATTACATTTTAAGCTTTACATGGAAGATATAACAGATGTAACTCGCCATTTTGAGCTGCCACTGTATTGGATTACAGTTACAGTTTAGAATGTAACTGCATAACATGTCTTCGTGTATCTAGTTACTTATTACAGCGCTTGGTTTATGCTTGGGCTTGAGTGTCCTGTCTATAAGTCCTGTTGACACCAGTGTGTGCTCCAGCCTGGGAATTGGCCTCTACAGTTATTTTCAGATTAATTCTCATACTTATTGTGCACACAGAAGGAGCTTGAGCCTGAACTGCCATTGTCTGATCAACCCGTTCTCCTGTCTGTCTTTTCCTGCTGTGACTCACACAACATAAGCTCCTGGTATTTTGGCATTGGCAGCAGTGGCACGCAAATGGCAGAGTTAAGACAAAGCAATGGCCTTGTACCTGGAACAAAAAAAACAAAAAAAACAGTTGTAAATATGTTATTGTAGGAGCTGGAGGAAAAAGGTTTAGCTTTGGGTCGAAAAATGTGGCTGTATGGAGCTGTGGATTGTATGAAAATAAGACTTAACAGTTAACGTAAGCCAGAAGGTCAGCCAAGGAATGTGGTTCTCTCAGACCAAATTACAGTGCTTGTTATGTGATTAGCAATATTAGACGTATGGTACGTGTTTGCACCTGTTAACAATCGCATATCATCATGTAGTGGACCTTTAAGGACATGCTGCAAAGTTATGTAAGGTGTGCATCCACTAACACTGATTTAGCTATTGGTTTAGGTGATATTGTCAAGATTGTAGTAACATATTATAATAATTAGAATTTCAGATTTAGGTTAGTTTTAGTAGTTAATTTTAGGTTATTTTCACTGTGAATTAAGCTGTTTGATTAGTCATTAGCCCAAAATAACATCTACAGATGTCTTGTTAAATCCACACACCAAAGATGGTCTAAATAAAGCAGAATATATTGGAATTTAAGAAGGGAAAATCAGAAAAATTAATCCATAACCATAATATGTAAAGAATTTAGTGGGGGTACAAACTGTCACAGTTTAAGAAAAACTCTACCAAATGCATTAAATGTGAAAATAAGAAGTGTGATGTGCATTTATCTATGAATTCAGAAAACAGATAACATTGGTGTCTAGTGGACTGGGGTTTAAAAACACCCACTGACACACAAAAAAGCTCCAAATAAAATGAAAAATAAACGAGTGCTTGCCACAAATCTTTGCATGTTCGCTGTTTGCTAAAAAATTAAAGCAGCACACAGACCATAATACAGCGATATTTGAGTGTATCAATATTTTATTACACCCCTATGGGATGTGAAGGTGCTCAGATTACCCAGGTGGCCTTTAGTGCGTAACCCCAGCCCGCACTTTACTGATAGTGGGGTGAAGATAAACAGTAATGCTAAAGAGAGGGTGATTTCCCAGTGCATAAGGAGATTTGACACTATTATGTTTCCAGGCTTTGGCATCAGAGAGCCTCACTCTCACAGACTACAGTGCGTTTCTGATCTGCACTTTCATCTCTGGGACTCTAGACATGCAGACACGCACACATGCAGTGCGTGACCCTCCTTTGACTCGAGCTGCACAAATGACGCTGCTCAGTCATTCACACACATTCTTGTTTCTGTCTAAGTTTGTCTGTGTAGCATAAGCAACGAGGCTTCTCTCAGCACCACATCTCTTATCGGCGTTACCACGACGAGCAGCCTGCTGTGGGTTAAATTGGTCCGAGATGCATTTTACACTCGGATTATGTTTCACGGGCCTGCTACGCTTCTCTAAATGTACACACCGAAATGTCTAGTTCACTTTAAAAGGACTAGCATGGCTAATGGTTAACTGTCTTGCTTAAGAGCACATTGTGGGTTTTTAAAGAGGAGGGTCACACATTAGGGCAATGGTTCCCAACCTTTTTTGGCTCCTGACCCCATTAAATGTCACAAATTTCTGGTGACCCTAGACATTCAAAATGGAGACATTTTTCTCTTGGAGATGTCTTAGTGGGGCCAGTTGGGTGAAAAAATCTTTCCATTCTCTGTTTGGTCGGGGCACGTTGAAGCGTAGTAACGCATGTGGTCACATGATCGGGTCAATCAAGATATGCCCTCTGTCGTTTTATTTGAACTTGATTTTTATGAGGAAAAATGTGTGGTGTTTTAATTATAATGAAATATATAGTGAATCATTAAAAAGTATTTTTTTTATTAGTAATTTGTTTTTAAGTTTTTTATCAATTACTAAAAATGACCCCACGTTGGGTCCTGACCCCAAAGTTGAAAACACTGCGTTAGGGGTTTCTCCTGCCTGTTTGAGCCAGGGATCCTGAATTTGCAGACAGTTTCATTTGCACTGACAGAGGGTGGCAGGTCTTATATCAGCTAATATGAAGGTAACAACGACAGCCATGGATTTCAGTGATTGACGACTGTGGGTCATAACAATAAACAGCGTTATGGGTCTCCAGTGACGGGACTTGGAGCTTTGGGAGCACCCGGGCTTATTCAAACTGATGTCATGCCTAAATGAGGATGTCTTTCCTTTACCATGTTTGAGCTCCAGACATCACCATGAAACGTGCTGAATGCTGAAACCTAATGGCACTTGCGTGTGCGTCACAGAAATAGATAGACTGAAACGCCGGCTTGTGTGTCAGGAGATGCCAAACTTGACTCACAAAGTGGAATGTTGTGTTTGAGTGCTGTGGGATCTTCAACAGCGTAGAGGTGAAGAACAGACCTCTAGCTTTTACTTATTGAAAAGTGCCGTTAGTGTTTGTTGTTTATGTTCTTTGATGTAAATGCCTCTAATTACATTACATGTTTCATTGCTTCCACTTGATTCAACCATATTTCATAATGATTTATCAGTAAAGCACCAGCAAGACTTTATTCTTCCTGTTGAGACGCTTGCAGCTGTGAAATGCTGCAGCACATATAAGTTAGTCGTAGACAGATAGCTTAACATGAGGATCGCATCTCATTTCACCCACACTTGAGTTGAGGGGGTTGTTGTGCTGGCAGGCGTCCTAGACGGGGGCGAGACAGGATACAGTAAACGGAGTAAAAATAACCCCACCCCTGTGCACTACAGCATTTTGCAGATCCAGCCAGAGCACCGGCAAGTGAAAGCCTCTCATGAGGAGTGTGGGAGTGTGGGGGAGCCGGCCTCAGGAAGGGACGGCCTCTGCTTTATTTTTGCAGAAACCCCGCTCGTACTTAAGCTGTCCAAAGAGTGATAACGAAGCAAGTGATACAAGTGGCATTTAGGATTTGTTTTGGATGTTGTTGCATTTCTGTGAATACAGGCCTTACAGAAACATTTATGTATGCCGTAAAAAGAATTCAATGCACCGCAACACATTACATTGGAGTCACTGACCAATATCCAGGGCACTTATCATACAATGCTGTAAGTGAGTCAGAATAATTGAGATTCTGAGTGAAACTGTCCTCATGACAAAGCTTTTGTGTATTTTTCACAGGAAACACAGAGTAGAAGGGGTACTGTTTCATTTCTAGGTCTATTTTTTTCAGTGTCAAAACTGGTTTTCCAATAGTGCTGCAGAACCCAAGAGATGGTGGATTTTTGGAGCTGATATCAATTTTAGAAAGTACATAATTACAATACTATATAATAATAATAATAATAATAATAATAATAATAATAATAATAATAATAATAATAATAATACATTTTATTCATAGGTGCCTTTCTTGGCACTCAAGGACACTGTACTGTTAATAAGGAGAGAATAAAACAAGCAATAAAAACATCAAGTAAAAAGTATATATAATGTACTGCCACAAGATATTGTAGGCAATATATAGACAAAAATAAAGGTATGTTTGCAGTGATCCCTCAGATAGGACCAAGTAGAGATGGGGTATTTTAGTTTAACAATGAGCTTTATGCAAAATGAGTCTGACATTAATGCACTGACTATTAATCTTCACATATGTGACTGATAGGAAATATCCTGGTAAATTGTTTCATTCAGTTTTCAATTGTAGATTTGTAGAGTCCAATACCAAACAAGGTCGCCTCACAGGGCTTTACAGAATTAGTTGGATATGAAAACAAACAACAGTCAAATAAATAGTAGATGAAAGAAGTGGATTCATGTTCCGGGCATCCCCCATCTTTAGAACCCTCCTTCTCAGCAAGGAAAACTCCAAAAACCCAGTAGGAAAAGAGAAACCTCTGGGAGAACCATAGTGAAGGACAGATCCACTCCCATGGATGGACAGACTTTTCATAATTTCTATGTGAGCTAGTAGGTACACACTGCAAACAGGGAGTTCTGATGGAGCTTTGAATCGTTCATAAGGCGAGTCCATTTGTTTCTTTGTGGCATTTTCTTTTTCTGGGGCCATATTAAAGGCAGGCCCACTTGTCCATAATCAAATGTTCACTATAAATTCTGCTCGATCTATTGACAAATATTTATTTCAGCTTTTAAGAGCTGCTTTTAGGAAAGCCGCAACGAGAAAGTGGCTAAAACTAGAAAAATAACCTGCAGTGGAGGAGTGGATTGACATTATTCATGACATTTTGAAGATGGAAAGAATTACTTTTGCAATAAGACTACAACATGGTCTGTTTTTGAAAAGGTGGGAAAAATGGATTAGGTATGGCACACCAGTTTGACTATTTATCTAAAGTTACGTCTTATGTCATTTCACCCTCTTTTTCCTTTTTAACCCTTTTGTATCAATTTTTTTTAAATACGTTTTTTAATATCACAAATGTTCACCCCAGCATTCCTGTTCTAGGGAATTCAGTTCTTAATTTTGTATTGTATAAATTATATCTTCTGTATTGCAAGTGGGAGGGAGGACCAAACAACCAATCATCCTTATATGTATTGTCTGTGGAATTACAGGAATATCGCCATGTGATTCAGTTGTAATTTTCAGGCGAATGAATGAAAATGGTTTAATTGTTATGTGAATAAACATGCAAACCGTGGAAAACCCTAATGCAAAGACAATAAAAGATTAAAAAAAAATGTTCTGCTGACACTGACAAAGACAGTGTTGGAGCAACTTCAGCAACAATTGTGACAGTGTAAAGAAATAAAGCCACAGGTATTGTGCTCCTTTAGTCTCTGTTGGTGCATCTGCAAAATTTTCGACAGCAGTGATTGGTTGTTACAGCTGTCACCTATTTTATACCTTTAAACAACTTAACAAGAACCGTAGTATCAATCAGACACTTCCGTTATTCATGCACCATGATCTAAACTGAAAATTGTGACGGACAAAAACATGTTTTCTGAAGTCGCAGTGGTCCTGATCTTTAACCTTTTTCCGCCAAATCTAATCATTTCATGGTTACTTCTAAGTCTCGACGATCCTTCTTTAGTTGTCGCTTCCTTCCAAGTCAGGAGTGTTTCCTTTTGATCAACTCCCTCATGAATGGAACGGTCCAACGGGGACAGAAAAGGTCTCAGAGTCTCCGTAAAAGATTGACTCAAATGACAAGAATTTAACGGAAAACTACAAAAAAAACATGTCAAAAACAAGTAAAGGTGAAGCAGCTTTTGTGTATTCAGCTGCAACAAGAAACAAACTTCATTTCGGGTTTATCCTAAAGGTCATTCCTTCTTATTTCACTGTATGACTTACTCTTAGAACATTCAGGAGAGTGATTCTTTCCTTATAGTACTTATAATTTTATCTATTATGTGTTGTGTTTACTCAATATTTCTGTCTGTCTTTTTGTGATTTTATTTTCCTCTGTGGACTCTATCCATATTTTATTTGTTTGTTAGCACACTGAAAGGCTTTTCTGTATGAGTTGCTTCATAGAGTTGGATTTAAATGCATTTTGTACCGGCAAAGCAATCAGCTCTTTAGTTTTCTTATTAGAGGATACATTTGTGGTTGTGGTCGACTGTTTTTCATTTAGTGCCATTTAACTTGACTCACAGGATACATCTATGGATCCTTCATGTACTCAGTGCTGTTAAAGTAGCCAATTGGCTATTTTAACCGCTCTAAGGACATGAAGGATTCATAGACGTATCCTTGAAATATCTCCAAAACAAGGACTCGGCCAGTAGAAGGATCTTGGGGATTGGAACAGTCCTGATGACATAGCTTTATGTAAATGAAGAATGAGAATTAAGAAACAGCCAATGTTTGTGTCAAAGAAAATGTTTGTGCCAAATTTTAAGAAATTCTGTTGAGATGTTTCAAATTCACAAACCAGAATGACGATCTATGAGGAGACATTTTGAAATATTATGTAATTGGAATTTTTCCATCTTGGCTAGAAATCAACGTAATAAAATCTTCCTAAAAAAAAAAAAAAAAGAGGGAAAACAACTAAGGCTACATTCAGACAGCAGGTCTTAATGCACAATTCGGATTTTTTTGTGAAATCTAATTTTTTATCTGTGCTCGTTCATATTACGAATTAAACGCGACTTCTATCAGTTTTCATTATGAACTGAATGCGACCCTGAAGTGACCCGCATGCGCAGATGAGGTCTTGACGTCATGCAGGATCATGCAGCGCGCACTGTGTTTAAGGAAGTAAATATGGAGGTGTCCGGTATCAGTGTGTGGAACTGATAAAGTCTGTCTAAAACTGAAGTCAGCACCAGTCAAATAATTTTAAGTAGAAGATTAAAAAAGAGCAGAGCCAGGTTTTTTGCTCTGGCTGCTACGTCTGCACAACAGAGTATTTGAATGTGGAGTCGGAGTCAGGAGTGGTGGGATAGTGAAGTTAGCCGCTTCACTGACACAGACTTCATTCAGAATTTTACAATGACAAGAAAAACGTGTAAATCTATCTGTGACCGCCTCTCCATAACACACTCTTGATAAGACACTCATCTCCGGTGATTTCAATGACGCGAAGGTCGGACAAATGCGACCTGACCGTTCAGACTGACATCGCATTGTAAAATATCCGATGTTTATGGGATTTAGTAGCACATATGAAAGTGGCCTGGGTCGGATTTAAGAAAATCGGATATGCGTCTTTAAAACGTCAGATACAGGTCAAATAGTGGCAAAAAAGTCAGATTTGAGCCACATTTGGCTGCAGTCTGAATGTAGCCTAACACTGAGGTCATGGGATACATAGTCGTTCTTGCAAGCAGCCACCAGGGGGAGATCAAGATGTTTTGGCTCTTACCCTGAGTAGCTGTCATTACATCCATCTTTATATACAGTCTTCGATGCATATATGCCGATACCATAATATCTATGATAGGCCATATCGGCTGTCTCAGGCCATCTGATATACTGGTCAGGCTCCTGGGCTGTGGTGTGCGCTCCAGGACACTTGCATGTGTAAGTTGCTCCTTTTAGCCATATGCAGGTGTACAGTATCGCCAACACAACCCACTCACCACACATCGCCAGCTTCTCAGCAGATACCCCAACACACCCAATGGAGTCATCAGTGCCCGGATACCATCCCTCACTGGCTGCCCACCGGTGAACTTTGCCAATACATGTTTACATGTTGCAGCTCCTTCTGCCAGAAAACGAACCTGCTTTCCACGCAGTTGATACAAGAGGGTTTTTTTTTTTTTTTTTTGCCACGGCCGCTGCTCGAACGCCCAGTAGCAGGTGGCATTCGCCTTGGTGTGTGCACTTGATGACTCCACAGCTGGAACAGTCCCAGCCTGCAGATATCTGGTCTACTGTGATTCTTGGAAACGATGGTCCTACTAAGTTTAGTGGGGAATGAAAGTAGAGAAGCTGTACAGTACCAGACACCATCGGTAAACCTCAGTGAACACGCAACTTTAAATGCCAATTATTCACACTTGTTGAACTACGTCAGAGAAAGATAAATCACAGAGTATCACAGTGGGAGTGGACATGCTATTATTACAACGGTTATTCAGTTTTGCTCAATATTAACTTTGACTTCCTGTAAGAATGTGTAAAAGGTAAAAAAATAAGTTGATTATTCTATACAAAATTTATGTCATATAGCCCAGTATGACGAAATGATTTGAGTCATTATGAACAATTTAGAATTTTATATTTATGCTGTTCAAAAGACAGCAATAAGAACATAAATAACATCACAATTTAAAATATGTATTTGGGGACAACGATATATTGCAATTATTGTTGGAAATATTGAAATTTGCAGTGACGATTCCAATTGGTGTTGCTTGGTTATCAAGAACGTACACATTACTCATGTTGAAATGTGTAATTTTTTTTCTATCTCAAACATACACACTTAAACGTGCTTTCAAAAAAATACAAAAGCTCCACACCAAAAAAAAAAAAAAAAGTAGGCTATTGACTTTCACATTGCATGTCATTGACAGTGAATCCGAAAGAAACCAGATAGCACTGGTTTTGTTTGAGTTTTTTTCCATTTCTGAATCAAGACATTCTTACAAATGGACTTACTGACAAAATGACAAAAAGAAAAGGAAAAAAAAAAAACAACCTTTATTGTGCACGTTGAATTTAATGTAAAATAAAGCATCACTGGTAAGCTATGCCAGGAGAAACATAAAAACATGGAGTGCTTTATGACAAACAGATTTCACTTAGAATGTTTGTTGAGTCTGAGCAGATCATGTGATTCAGAAACTTTCCAGAGTTTTTTGGAAAGCAAAAATGCATTTAACAAAAGGAATTTGGTATATTGTCCGTACATTTATTGTCTATTGTGATGCAGGATTAGTTAGTGTAGTTTTAGTTCGACCACAGAATCAAACAACACAGAACCATACAACATGGTCAAAGAAAATTTTTCTGCGCTTGAAAAGGAGTGGGAACAAGTAGAACTTATAGACTCCCACCCCTTTTTTAGAAACTAATAATTAAATTAATTCTGCTTCCTTTGCTTTGTGAATGCACTTTTATTTCTATATATTGTATACAATAACACGAAAATATCCGTACAAACTATTCACATACACTTTTTCAGTTACCTCACTTACAATCAGATTTATGTAATCAGTTGTGTGAACTATATTATTTATACACAGTTTAAATGTTTACTACAAATACAATGTTCAGTAAATGTGATAATATTTCCTAATCATAATTAATTTCAATAATATCTTATTTTGTGCATACGTCTATGTTATAACTAGATATACATTTATTCTGATAATGTTCTATATTTTGTTATTATAGTGGATTTATACATCCTTTTAAATGCACATATTGAAGAAGACATTTTTTATTTAGGATTCAGGATTTAATGATAATTAACATGATTGATGTGATTTTTTTTTTTTTTTTTTTTGCCTTAATGTGCCATTTTTGAGCATTTCTATGCTTGGAAAAAAATGTTTTTCCCTGAAAACCAAGACCAGAACTGTACACAACTATCACTGGGAAACAATGAAAAAGTATTACTATATATGCTGCCCGGCCTAAAAAAGATCCTACTTGGATTTAACTAAGCAAACACCAGATCCTTCCATTGGATACTGTGCTGATTAATATATTTCAGTTCTTTAACCCTTTAACTGATGCAGCGTCTCATTTCTTAAACATCAGTTTGATTAAGAAAATAAAGATCGCACTGTGTTTCAGTGGAAAAAGGTCATGTGGTCTGATGAGTCCAGATCGACCCTGTTTAAGAGTGATGAATACGTCAGGGTGAAAAGAGAGGTGGGCGAAGTGATTACCCATCATACCTAGTGCCTACAGACAACAGTACAAGCCTGTGGGGGCAGTGTTTTTTATTTTTTATTTTCAAGTTTATTTGATAGTTGTTTTGTAAAAAAAAAAATAAAATACACCCATGTAAATATGCCAGAATTAGTAAAAAAATAACTACTTTTCATCTGCAGTCCCTAGGCAGGTGACAGAACAAAACATAAAAACAGCCAACATTAAAACACCATGGACTTAAAAAACTACTACTTAAAAATCTGAAAAAAATGCATATAATGTAGACGTAGACATCCTACAGTACAAGTCTGTGGGGACAGTGTTTTATGATCTGGGCTTGGGTCATTTGGTCAGGTCTAGGCTCAGGAATGTTATATTAAAAAAAAAAAAGATGGAAAATATATGTTGTGATATTCCATAGTGGTGATGATGTGCTGTGATCAAAACTAAAGATGGTGCAATGAAATATTAGAGCATGGGACTATTTATTTGGTCAGGTTGTGTGTATAATACCCGATTGGCTATGCCTTAAATGTCCATTCTCCTGTAAGGTTATTTTGATGAAATGACTCCTGTCAGTTGAAGCTTGCCATTAAAATATCTTTCTGATTTGCATAAGGATGAACACAGTCAGGTGTATGAAAATGGCAATATCTCATCACTAACAAATGCAAATACATGTAATCTTATCAGACATCATTAGTTCAGTGGTTGGGACTTGTATTTATTTTATTCCTCACAATAAATGACCTCCACTTGTGTTAGAAACCCAGGTTATTTAGACAAATAATGGGCCTGCCTTGACCCCAAAAGCATCACCTGAACGTCTCTGTTAAAATATGCACAATGTATGTCCTTATTTAAGAAACAGCTGTTCTGCAGAGGAGGCTGTAATGAAGCCTGCTTTGTTGTTGTGTTGCTCTCCTGTTGTGCTTGAAGGGGTCAGAAAGTTCACGGGTTATCAGAGGAACTAAGCGCGGCTCCAGATATCAGCCTGGATTCCCTCGAGGGAAAGTGGCTCGGGGAAGTCAAGGGAGGGCACGTTGAAATGACTAATGAAGTGGTGCCAGTGTCTGGATGCGTTTAATGGCCGGCCACAGCGTGATTATCGCGCCTTAATGTTCGGTCAGCGTTGTGAAGGAGCGCGTTCCTGCACCGCACCGCCTTTGTTAACCTCTTCTCCCTGTGGTCTAGATACTGGCGAGCGCTGGCCTAGTTAACTTTAAAAATAATCCACTAAAACCAGGCCAGTGCTTCCCCATTCACATTCCCTTTGTTCATTTTGATAATTGAGTCAGACCCAAGATCCCGATAAGGAGCCCAGACAGAATAATTCCTCAGACTGGAGCCACAACCGCTTTAAGTCTTTAATCTTAAAAAAAAAAAAAAAAAAAAGCCTCCTTCCAACGATTAGCTGCTGAAAGAAGGGCGTCAAATGAAACACGATCCCACTGCGGTAAAATAAAATAGAATACTGATAATACAATGATTTTTTTTTTTTTTGGAAGAAATCCTGATGCTAGGTTCCGCAACAGAAACTGCTCTAAATAATCTGTGCAATAAACCATACTCGTATGTATAATCTGTCCATATGTCTATAGATATGTGTACATAAGAGGATCTCCCCTATTCGACCTCTGGTATGTGCAAATAGTATTTATGGTTTTTTTTATTAGTTAGTTATATTTCTATTAGGGGTGGTGAAAAAAAAATCGATTAATCACGATTATATTATTGACGAATATGACTCAATTATAAAATTCTCAAAAATCTATTAGTTTTTACATTATTTTATTTTGAAAAACTGATTCTGCAGTCACCAGAAGTTATATGCGACACGCGCGCCCAGCTCCAGTAGAACGTGCAGCAGCGGGCGAGGGAGTGAGCGGTAAAATGAGCGAAGAAGCAACAGCTAGCAAGCAACAAATTCACCCAGCTCCATCTGTGCTAAAAGCTAGCGTGTGGATTCATTTTGGTTTTCATGGCAGGAGCGCAAAAAACAGTATTATAAGCTCCAGTGAGTTCTACCTCTAAAGGAAATAAGCCTTTCATTTAATCGTTGTCATGATGGCGGGAAGAATCTGGTCATTCTAGACCAGTGATAGTATTTATTTTGTTGAGTTGTTACTCAATAAAAGAGAAGTTAAAGAATTCAGCAACTGATTTTTTTAATGATGCAATAACTATGGTATATTTTGGGTTAATGTTGTCAAATGGAAAATCAATAATTGGTAATCGAGAATTGTTAATAATCAAAAATTGGTTGGTAATCGAACCAGTACCTCAATAATCGTAATCGAACCAAATCGGGAAACAGATTAACCACCCCTAATTTCTATATTTCCTATTGTGTGTTTGTTTATTGTGCTGACTGAATGTTGTTTTTGCTCTTGTGTGGTTTGTTGTGTTCAACTTTTGCTACTGTAAAATTGGAATTTCCCCTTGTTGGACTAATAAAGGTTTATCTTATCTGATCTTATCTTATTTGGGTTGTTTGTCTTCGACAGGTATGCTCCAGAATGGGAAGAAGTTTGACTCTTCTCGAGACAGGAACAAGCCCTTCAAGTTCAAGATCGGAAAGAGTGAGGTCATTAAGGGTTGGGAGGAAGGAGTAGCACAGGTGAGAGTAAAGGGGAAAACATCACTTTTTATTAGTGGTACTCGTTTTCTCATTGTTTAATTCACCCTTCTTATGCCCACAATGCAAAGGTGAATTATTTTCCTCTTTATTTATCTAATAACGCCAGTGCAGAATCATATGAGACTATACAAGTAACAGAAAATAGAAGATTACGAATGAGAATACAAATGACAGGACATTATATAACAGGGTCAAGTGATCAAATGTGGTTTGCTTTTCAGGTGAGTGTTATATGTAGGATGCTCCCTTTAGCAGTTATACTTGTGCAATATGTTAGACTTACATGAGTGGTTTAAAGGCACCATGTGAAGTACTCTTCAGTTCGATGTGATACCATTTAACCCATAAAAAACCCAAACAGCCACCAGTGACCAAAAGCATCTAATCCAGGGGTGTCCAATCCTGGTCCTCGAGGGCCGGTATCCTGCACGTTTTAGATGTATCCCTCTTCCAGCACACCCGATGGTCGTTATCAGGCTTCTGCAGAGCTTGATGATAGATTTATCATGTGATCAGGTGTGTTGGAAGAGGGATACGTCTAAAACATGCAGGATACCAGCCCTCAAGGACCAGGATTGGACACCCCTGCACTAATCCTATCAATGCATGTAAATAATTAGTGTAAATGCAGCTTATTATGTTTTCATGGACATCAGGCATGACGCATTTAGATGTTCGGAGGCTCTGTAATGAATGTGGAAACACATCTCCGACACTGATTCACCCGTAAAACCCATGAAGTTTGATAAACGGCAGTGGATGCACACTTGGTTTATGTTCAGTTAATGATATATTTTACTGAAAAAGTCACTTTTTCGTCAGTTTTCTCTGTCTGATATTATATCCCTCAACTTTACTCTGAGCTTTTATGAACATGTACATGATCAGTAAATTTAAAATAGGAAAATACATGATTTTCACAGAAAAATATGCAAAATTCAGAGGATAATATTATAATAAGTGGTGGTAAAGCACTTAAGAAAGGTTAAATGTTGAGAAAAAATCAGTTGGGAACTGCCACAAAAGTAACACAAGTAATTAAGTAAGTAAACATAATAAGACATGAGTTAGATACGCAAGTCAGATTGTTTAGTTTTCTGTGGAGATGTGTTCAAGTGCTGGTGGAAAACATTGGCATCTGAGTGTATTTACAGTTATACTCCATGGAAAACTGCAGACTTTTTTTATTATCAGATTTAAAACCTACAGTAATAACACTGGATTCTTTTGGGGGGTATTTTTAGTTTTTTTTTTTTTTAGGTAGGCAGTAGAAAGTAACCCTTGTCTTTTATCTAGGTTTATTCATCCAAAGATAGGGATAATACAGTTTACAGTTACAACTTGAACACACCATGAGAACTCAGGGTTGGTGGGATCAGAAATATGACAAATTAAAATGATACACAGATACCTCAAATCCCAGTAGATACACACTGAACGCTGTGCCGTAAAGTGGAGCAGCAGAAGTCACATGATCAGAACTATCCCAGAAAAAGAAGAATTTAAGCAGAGAGGGGAGTATTTCAGGCTCACTGACCCAAAAAACACAACAGCTGATTGCAGAATGTGAAACGTAGGTGTTTCCAGAGGCTGCACCAACCGACTCGTAGAACATTGAAATACACAACATGCATTAAAGCAGGTGGAGCCGCAACAGCAGACCTTAGTAGAGGCGTTTAGAAGATACTTCCTCTAGATAACAACACGCCAAAGCTGATAACAATAGTTTAAGTATTTTATTTATCAGACAGGGGCAGTTGTTTACTTGTTTACTAGTTTCGGCTACTTCCTGTAGCCTTAGTCAGAAGGGTCGCATGATGTTGCCGTGACGTATCTTATAAATAAAATGTCTGATAAATGAACAACATACGCAGTTGTACTTGGAAGACAGTATAAACCTTTACCAGACTGATGATAATAGTATCATGTTATTTATTTCCACTTTAAGCTGTACTGATATTAACCTCGTAAAGCCTGAACTATTACATCACTGACAGAAAAGTCCAGTCCTTTGAGCCTTTATTGGTTCTTCTGAACAACCTTTTTTTTTTTTTCAAATATCAGTTTCCATGTTTGAGTTTCAACTTTGTATCATATTTGATACATCGGGTCTCAATGCTCAAATATTATTATTTTTGAACAAAAAAACCCATTATATAACACAAACATGTCTAATAAATTGGTAATTCCTTTTCAAAATTGTCAAAGTTCTTCCTCCTTCCTCATTAATGACAATCTTTTAGTGTCACTGGAAAGGCCTCTGGCGAATGAATTCTTCCCCCCGGTGGATTATCTGTGTATTGCGTGTATCTAATTGTATAGATCAGGTTTTTCAAGGGAAAAAAAAAAATCACACTGATCATGGAGAGGGCTTCAAAACTCAGGTATCAAATATGATACATTTGGCATCATAGGGTTGAAGAAGCTTCTAACAGTTCATTTCAGTTTTGTCTTCCTTTTTTCTTGGTAGTTCTCAGTTCAGCTGGACTGCTTTAGCTCTTTTGAAAAGAAGAGAAGAACTACCAAGAAGAATGATGACCTGGGCAAATGAGAACCTACACAGACGTCCTCCTTTTTCTAATTTGCTCCAGACGACAACAATAGTTAATTAGGCCAATAGACATGAGCTTCTCTGACAAAACTACTGGTCAGACTCATTTCAAATGTTTTATGTAGGTTCCTTGGGACAGTGTCAAGTACAAAGTTTGATAAGAGTTCTGAGATATTTAGATTTTTTTTTTAATATATATTAGAAATGTTCCTTTACTTTTATAATGGTCCATTATTTTGTTGGTTTATAACATGGAAGTGGTTATAGATATCAGTATTGTTACTATTGAGCACTGATAAGAAGTCATATATGGACTTTCATTTGGGTCCATGACCTTTGACCTTCAGTGACCTTGAAGGGTCAAACTCAAGGTCACCACTGTCTATATTTCAACAATCTTCTTTAAAACTACTGGTCAGATTCACTTCAAATATTTTATGCTACTTCCTTGGGACAATGTCTACAAATAGTTTTAAGAAATACATTTTTTTAATAGATATTTTTGAATATTAAACATTTCCTTTTACTTATAATAATGGTCTTTAGTTTGATGGCCTATAACATGGAAATGGTTACAGATATCAATATAGTTACTATTGATAGGAAGTCAATAAGAGCTTTCATTTAATTAGTTGAGTTCTCCTCCAGTGAAAGTAGCGCCCACTTCTCCTGCATCAAGATCAGAGGACTAACATAATGCCAGCAAATTCAAGTTGTTATTGATGCTTGATGGAACATGCTGGTGAATTACAGGGTCGCTGGTCCTATTTTCTGTTCATGTATGAGTTTTTATTTCCAGTACCTTCACTGTTGTTGTGGCAGGTAGGGATGTTTTAAGTTTGCGGAATGAGAATCCATCTCAAAGTATAAGACATTAATAATCTCTGTAATGTAAAATATGCAGATGAAAGAACAAAACCAGTGGAATCTTAAGAAGAAATGAATGAAGTATCCAATACTTTGTGTCTTTGAGTACCTAGAAAAGCACTATATGAGAGAATGTGTTGCAGCTGATTAAAAACTGTCTGGTCCCACTCAGGTGATGTTAAAATACTATTTAATGCACTGTTTACACATTCAGCTCAGCTTTGGGTTAAAGTGTAATCCTGGTATAAATTAAACAGAGTCATAACAAGAGTAAGCTGTGAAGAGCACGATGTTACCCTTACACATCCTACACAGATCCGTACTGAAAAGATGTCAGACAACCCAAACTAAAACCTCGTGTGGGTGTACCATGTGTTAAGAAGGCTTAAAAGCACGTCATGAGCATGATTTTTTTTTTCTTTCTCTCTTGTGTTTCAGATGAGCCTGGGCCAGAGAGCTAAAATCACCTGCACACCAGACATGGCTTACGGAGCAGTAGGTCACCCCGGGGTCATCCCTCCAAACGCCACTCTTATATTCGACGTGGAGCTACTCAAGCTGGAGTGACCCCCCCACAGATAAACCCAAAGGTTTAATGAGGCTGCGTTTGCCACAGGGAGACCATAACCAGCGGCTGCCTCCCACAATCCACCTCTATTTTTTTCTCTTCTTTTTTCTTTTTGTTTTTGATTTCTACAGTTTTATCCAGTTCACTTTTAAAGGTATCAACTGTTGCTTTGTTGCCACTTCATCATAATAGATTCTACAAGAAGAAAATCACACGCAAGACTGTTTCACAAACACTGTACTTTTTTTCTGTTTGCGTCAGAAATGCTTCTTTTGTTTGATTTCATCTAAAGTTGTAAATTTTGTTGAATAGAACTAAGCAGTCACTTGAAGAAAAGCCGTACTACTTTGCAATCAAAACTGCCTTACAGTTGAAAACACAGAGGAAAGGTACATGTTGAAGTGCAGTACTGAATACTCTGCATACTAACTGGGCATTACCACTGTCTGCATTGCCACTTTGATAAAGGTTTGTCCTGCTGAATGCTCTAACTGATGTTGCTATGTTTAGTATATTTTATATCCCTCATAAACATTTACTGCAAATGTACCTTACAATACCCAACAATACTGTACAGCACTCGGTGAGAGCCATTGCTACTACGACAGTTTATCGACCAACTCTTGAATAAAAATGGCATGTACTGTGTTGAGAAACCTGTGTCCTGTGTTTATTGTGTTTTAGTGGAAATGGAGAGGCTGATAAATGAGCCACGGTGTGTCTGACAGTATGTTTAACAGGCAACACTGCCACCTGTTGGTAAATTCAATAAAATCACATGGGTGTAGTGTGACAGTCTGTATAGTGGATTTGTCGTAGGTTCTGTTAATGGTAACAGTAACTCAATCCGTGACGTCATAAATTTTACACAATTATTTTAATGCGCTACTTTTTTGTTACAATAACCTTAAATTGTATCTGTAGTAGGATCTATTAAAAAAAACACGCTTACGTTGCTTATCTCGAATAACTCTCAAAATCTTAGTTCTGATATTTATTTCCGGTGTCGGAGTTCAAAGGTCACCTAGTAATGCTAGCAAGCGATTGGGCAAATGCTAATGTTATGAAACTTCATTGGTTAAACGAACACACGCCTTTCATCTACCTGAAACAGCATAACAGACGACAAGGTCAGAAAATTATCTTAAAATATATAAAAATACCTGCTGTAAAGTATACACGAATGAACAATGTGTTAATTGAAGGATATTCATGCGGTTTCTTGTAAAAATGTGAACAGTTTAGCCATGAACATCTCGGTTTGGACCACAAATGCGTAGAAATACAGTTGTACTTTAAATTCCTGGATACTGTTCTAAATTCAAAGGTTACAACTTCCCTTTTTAGTTGTCTTTTAAGATTGCCATTTATGCGGAGTTTCTTATGTAAATCGTGTGGACTGTGGAGTCTAGCACGGATGACGCGTAGCTTGTTAGTGGCTAAAGTCAGCTAGCATCACACTGCTAACATTTAGTCAACATCATTCAGTTATATAATAATGTCATCGGTAAAGGTAAAACTAAGGTGATGAAATGCAAGCTGAATTTCATCATACAACATCGAAGCTCGTTTTATATCTATTAAGGCCTCTTCATCAACCATATGTGTAGCTTATATGTTAATCATCCACCAAGTTAACTACAATGCCTGGAAACTAGCAGGAGCTCTAAAGATTATTAGTGAAGAGATTGTGCTTTTAGAGAGAATTTCTAAAGCAGTGACATATGACTTTAATCAGAAATAAATGCCATGCTATAGTTTGTGCAGATATTCCCCTGCTACATACCCTCACACATGTAACCACTACAGGCTCTAATCTGACCTCTTCTTCTCTGACGTCCTCAGGTGGTCCATGTGTGTCTGACTGGACCAACACTAAACATGCTGTCTGCACACAGGACATGTGCAGCCATGGCTGCCCGACGCCTGGTTAGAGCTACTGTGTTCTCAGCAAACTCACACTGCTCCTTCATTCACACTGCCGTGCCACATCAAGATCAGATCGAATTGCATCCTGGGTGGGCAAATCTGGCAAAGAAACAACTGAAGGGGAAGAACCCTGAAGATCTGATTTGGCATACACCTGAGGGACTGGACATCAAGCCTGTGTACACTAAGGCAGACTCAGCTGACAGTCCAGATGAGTTGCCTGGAGTGTTTCCATACACTAGGGGGCCCTATCCCACCATGTACACCTTCAGACCCTGGACTATCAGACAGTATGCTGGTTTTAGCACAGTTGAGGAGAGCAACAAGTTTTATAAGGATAATATAAAAGGTAAATAACAACTTCTTACATTTAAGTGATTTTCAATTAGAGAAAATCAAAGTGAACACTCAAACTTTGGAATCCACGGTGCTGTGGAAACCCTTAATATGAATTCAGCTGTTGAGCTGTTTCTCATTATTTACTGACTCAGCAGTTAGTAGTTTAGTAATTTTTCACTTCAGTAAAATTGGTTGTTTTTGCTTAAACTCAAAGGAAGAAAATCAGCAAAGTTAAATTGTGGTTTCTGGAGTTCACAGCTTTGCTTCACACCTTCAGAACATTTAATTGGTGGCCAAAGGTCAATGTGGTCTTAAACCTATTAACCCATAAAGACCCAAACATCCACTGACGACCAAAACCATCTACTAATGTAAACTGTTTAAAACCTGGTGATCCACTAATACTATCATGACATGTAAATAACTGGTATAAAATACAGTGTGTTGTCTTTTCATGGTCATCAGATTTGACCCATTTGGACGTTCAGAGGCTTTGCAGTGAAAGTAGAAACATTGTTATCATCTACAACATTGATTCAATAGTAAAACCCATAGAGTTTGAAAAATGACAATAGATGCAGACACTTGTTTTGACATTCAATTCATGATATATTTTACTGAAAAAGTCACTTTTTCTTCAGTTTTCTGTTTTGATCTAATAATCTTGGAATTTACTTTATAGCTTTTATGAAACAACGTGAATTAAATGTTGACAAATACATGGTTTATGTTAAAGAAACTCTAAATAAAGAGGAAAATATAATAAATGATGATAAGTCACTTAAGAAAGGTTAAAGACAGATGAAAATTCATCTTGGAACTGTCACAAAAGTACCACTGAGCCCTTATGGGTTAAAGAACTTAATTCTTATTTCTTGACTTTTTCCATTTTAGCTGGACAGCAGGGTCTTTCTGTGGCTTTTGATCTCCCTACACACCGAGGCTATGACTCCGACAACCCTCGAGTCCACGGAGATGTTGGCATGGCTGGTGTTGCCATAGACACAGTTGAGGACATGAAGTTGCTTTTTGATGGAATCCCTTTGGAGAAAATGTCTGTTTCAATGACAATGAATGGAGCAGTTATCCCTGTGTTGGCCATGTTTATCGTGACTGGAGAGGAGCAGGGTGTGCCTAAGGCCAAGCTGACTGGCACTATTCAAAATGACATTTTAAAGGAATTCATGGTACGCAACACCTATATTTTCCCCCCGGAGCCATCTATGCAGGCCATTGCAGACATCTTCGCTTATACCTCTAAGGTACTGTATTTATCTTTTTTTATTTATATACTTATTTAATTTATTTATTTTGGGGGGTTTTCAAATACAAGTACATTACATATGGATATAAGGTTATGAAAGGGGAAGTGAAAGATGAGTGAATAAATAAATATGCACATAGCATATGCACCAAACAAAACAAAGCAACAGCAGGAGAGAGAAGAAAAAAAACACACACACGGAGGATGTCATGTGCTTTTTTTGGTTTGGTTTTATTATTATTATTATTATTTTTATTTATTTATTACCTATTTATGATTTTTTTTTGTGTGTGTTTACAACTTTATCATTTTTCCACATCAACATTGAAATCTGTAAAGCATTTCTTTAAAAAGTTGTGAACTTGTCCCCCATCCCATCCAGGTGGCATCCCCACAAATACATAAACACTCACATATCAAGTGGGCAAACAGAACGCCAAAAGAAGAAAACAAATATACACAAGTACAAAAAACAGACAGACCAAACAAAAATAAAAAGACTCAAACCAATCTGTGTTGATCAGTCTGGTCATGACACCAACATTCTGGACCACTGGCGTAAGAAAAAAGTCCCAGCAGTAAAAATACGGGCATTGAGAAGACAAGGACGGCAGTCAAAGAAAAAAGGAAACTAAAAAGAAAAATAAATACATTAAGTAAAAACGAGGAGTCAGACAAAAGGCAGGCTCTTCATATGAGTTAGGAACTGTGACCAGGTTCTGTCATATTTATCCTTCACCTTGTGTACTGTATATCTAATTTTTTCCAGGGCCAATCCCAACGTCACCTCTCTAATCCAACGAATGAAGGGTTATTTTTATTATAATAGTCAATGAATGGTTACCATTTTGAATGAAATATGTCTACTTTGTCCTTCAGGGAGTATCATATTTTTTTCAGCTGCAAGTCCCCCATAACATCATTGAGTAAAGCTAGATGAGCTTCAGGGTTTTTATGTTTCCTGTTGAGCAAAATTAGTATTTATCATTTTATCATGATTTGCACGTCATATGAACCTGTGTTAATGACATGTATTAAATAGTAGCTATTTTGACTCAGATTGCGTATGTTCACAGCACATGCCGAAGTTCAACTCCATCTCCATCAGCGGCTACCATCTCCAGGAGGCTGGTGCTGATGCAATCCTGGAAGTAGCTTACACCATCGCTAATGGCCTGGAGTACTGCCGCACTGGGCTGAAAGCAGGCTTAACCATCGACGAGTTCGCCCCGAGGTACCTAAAAATACAGATGTCCATCTACAGTACTAAATGTTAGGGATTCCTTGATCCCACTTTTTTCCAAGACTGAGTACAAGTACAGGGTTCTCCCCAGACGATGGTACAATGGCGCAGCACCAGAATACTGCTAGCTCAGCGCTGCTATACTCATTTTCAAATTTAGGGAGTTTTTTTTTTTGTTTGTTTGTTTGTTTGTTTGTTTTGTTTTGTTTTCCTCTGATAATTTTGCTAAAATCTACCAAAATCCATCAGGTTTGCAGGCACGCGCTCAATTTTCCAGCGCCATGTTGTTTTTCCTTTGAAATCTCGCGGAGTTGCATCTATCATGAGGTTTTAGCACAAGACTTTCTTCCCCATTGGTTGGATATGATGTAATGCTTTAAATCAAGCACTCTTATTGGTTGGGATCTGACTGCACTTAAACGTTTTAAAGGGTCATTTCCGTGGAGAAATTTCATAAACAGCTCCTGCTCACTTCCTGTTTACATCCAGACGACACGAACCATGATAAAATGCAAACGTTACATGAAGCCCGATGATCAGAGAACGATCGCTGCATTTTTTGTTGCATTCTTGGCGGTGACCCTGGCCAGAAAAACGACCTCGTGTGCCGAGCGCTGTGATCGACGGTCCGTCCGGGGAGGGGGGCACACCAGGATACTATCAATTTCTGGGAAGAATCCTGAAGTACAAATAACATTTGAGTACTTTACCCATACTGAATACTAATATGAATACTTGATAATCCCATTGCAGTTTTTAGTTCCTTAAGAAAATGTACTTTATTGTCGTTGTCATTAGTCTGACTGGAACAAAGTGCTGCTACTGACATTTCATGCATTGAAATGAGCATTTCTCATTCAATCCACTAGAGGGTGCCACTCTTAATTAACCATACTGGACAAATACCACGAAGAAAACGAACGTTTTTTTGAGAAGAAAAAGAAAGTCAATAATAACAAACATGGAGCTTATAGAGGTAATATTAATGTGGATACTAATGATGATATTGATGAGGGTAGTTGTCATAAATATGTCAGTAGTTTTTCACTAACTCACACCGTTGTTCTTTGAAAAGATCCATTACTTCCACAGTTCCCGGTGGTATTGTCTGTCCAGGTACGCATCCGCAAGCACCTGGAAAACAGACAGAATGTGCGTATGAAGTGTACACAGAGGACGGACAGAATGCTCCGTCTATATCCGTCTGTGTCTTTAATGTTACTTGCAGTCAGCGTAACTTTCGTCACCGGCGTTTATTTTGAAACATCTCCACACTGCTGACATTACTCCGACGCCGTGTACCTGCTGCACTTAACTGTGAATATCACGCTGCCGTAATATCCGATACTGCCGCTGATTATTGGACCCATACCCGATACTGGTATTGGCATCCTCGCATCCCTACTAAATGTACAGTAAACACATGACACTTTTGTCCAGTATTATTTGTAAATATTCATGGCTGCTTCACATTTTTAAACCTGTGGTTAAAATTAAACCTATTAAACTATTTGACAGGATAGAAGTGGCTTTAAAGCAGATGTTGTTGTTTCTCTGGAGTCCTTCCCAGATATATACAGTACAGGTCATATTAAAGGAGCAATCGAACATATGTAAAGAGATGCATTTGTGTGAATTATTTCTGGATTTCCAATGGATAAATGTGGGGGTGCACCGTACCACTTTTTTGAAAACCGATACAAGTACGAGTACAATCATTTTAGTACTTGCCGATACAGATACTTCATATTTAGGCTATTCAGGGCTGTTTTGGGTTTTGATTGAAAATTAGCGAGTAACAAGGTGAATATTTGTTGAAATA
>JAQQZY010000017.1:22557022-22580265 GCA_030068375.1 Ostorhinchus rueppellii | reverse complement strand
ATAATAATAATAATAATAATAATAATAATAATAATAATAATGAATATATCTATAAATCATCATGATATTTGCATTCATTGCTATGTTTATGGAATGACTTCTTGTGTCATCTCGTGATAATAAATCAACAAGTCACTGCATTTGTAATTTAATGGAAAAAGCGACATTACGCACTTCTGTTTTTTTTTTTTACATTTAGTAAATATCAGTAAAGTTTTACGCATGTGTCCCATGGAAAAGCGCCTACTGTCTGTGTATTCTCTGTCTCTGTGTCTTTGCACAGACATGCACATACTGTACATACACAAAGTTACACAAACACATTCTCATGTATGGGGAACGGTTTTGTCTCGCTTGCTGTTGGCAATTTAGTCCTTATAGCATGCAGATGGTTGGTGTCACTCCAAGGTAAACCTCAGCTCTGCCAGACAGAGTGCACACTACCTGCCAGCAGCCTCTGCTCTATCATGGTCTAGTAGCATCCACCAACCCTATGCTTCGCAGTGGGCGTCTGCTTTGCAAATCCATACACACAGTCTAGTTCCTGTTGTGTTTCTGTCCTCAAATGGCTAGAGATGAGTATAAACAAGCTCAGAAACCCCGCTGTTTATTGTTACAGGTATGTGCAGTCAAGGCCCTAGCAACAGGGGGTGAAAGCGCCACTGTTTATTTTATATCCAGTTCTGAAGTGTGCTCCGAGACACACGGAACAGGATGAATAACACATTTAGGAGGAAAGAAAAGACAAAAAGCAAAATAATCAACACTGAAGCAGAAAGATGGAGGGGGTGTGTGGAGGATTTTTTTTGGCAGAATTTTGCAAACAGCAGCAGAAAATTACAAGCCCCAAAAAGTTAGTAGAAACATGTCGTCTCAATGCTTTCGATAAAAAAATATTTTAGAAGTGCAAGAAATGAAGGGGGGGAGGGAGAAAAGTTTTGTTTTTGTCTATGGAAGTTAAAATGTTTGACTAGGCTGAGTTCCAGCATGGAGGACAGCCAGCTGTATTTCCCCCTGTTCTGGTGGGCCGTGAGGCAGAGGTCAGCTAAGTCTGCTGAAATCAAATCCAGTGTCTCCCACCCGCAACAACAATGTGGCAGAATGTCCCGAGGCTAATGACACGGTTACACTGTTGTGTTCTGGGGTGTTTCGAACGAAAAGTTTGAGCCTTGCTCTCGCTTGTCTCTCCAGATTACATAGACATGTAAGGCCTGTCTAAGCAAAAGCCAGGTGCCTTATCCTATCACCTTGTGTGGCATAGAAACAGCTGAATTAGCAGAACCTTGGCTAACATTTGTCTGGTATATAAATGAGATCTCGTATCCAGTTTCGTCTTTGAGACCTGTTCGATGTCTCTGTCAAACTGTTGGATTCACACCTGATGACAAAAGCAGATACACTTTGGGGCTGAAATGGTGATGTTTGTGCAAAAGACCAATAAAAAAAAAAAATCTTTTATATATCAGCGGTATGTGCTTCGTGCTGCATTTAACTTTGTACGAGTTGCACAATACCTGCATACAACAGTAGTATTGAACTGTATGAAATATTACACTGCTACAAGACCTTGCTTAATCAGACTGAGCCATGGTTTCCAGATGGTATTTAGATATGTAATGCTAACAAATGAGGCTTTGCTATTATAGTAACATGCTCCTAATGTTATTCTAGCAGCTAAATCTCTCTCTTTCTAGTGGTTAGAGCAGCTTAGATGGTTTCCTCGGGCATGGACTAAGCATGTTTGGGTATGCACATTCTCTTCTTAGCATGTAATTGTTATATTATTGCCATGAAGTCCTTGAATTTAGCAAACAACACCGTACCGGTCTGTATCTTGAGGATATTGTCTTTTGAATTTGATCTCGGAGACTCATGCAGCTCTGTCTCGGATGGTCTTTGAAACTGCAGACGTTACTATTGTACGCTGTGACTGCTCTTGTGTATATGAACTCTGGCTGCTTAATGGATTTCGTAAATTAACTCCATACAGATCTGTCTCTTTCATCTTTATACGCTTATCATCTTTTTTTCCCCCATTTTACACACCTTTCAGTTCGACTTCAAGGAATGCATTTTTTTTTAGTCCCGCCCCTGTGTTCCTGACAGGTAGTGACTGCATGAGAGGACAGTTTGTCCTGCAGAGCTATGCAGGCTGCAGGGGCCCATGTTTGGCTTGGATGCCAATGAATAACATTGTATGGAGAGAGGAAATTAAAAATGCAGGGTTGTAATTTACTGGAGAGTGGAACTGATTTAAAAGCTCTTTTTTTTTTTTTCACCGCTTTGCTTGAAGTTTTCCAAATATGCCACAGCTGAGTGTGAACTGAGCTTCGTTGTACTGGCAATAACAAGTAACAGGCAAATCTGCCAGTTTTCTACCTTACTCCCTCTTCCTTGCACTTGGCAAAGACAGCACCATGCTAAGGTAAGCCTTCATGGAATCCAAATGCTAGACATGCCTAAATGATTTCACATCTCAAATAAAACACAGCTTTATGCTATCATGACGGATGCAAAGGCATTTCCCCCTGCACACTATGTATGCACTACTTACTAGCTTGCCAGAGTGTTGACTGATATTATCCTTTACTTGTGCAACATTCTCAGATTACTTGCTTGCCTGTGGTCGCTGTGGGTGGTTCCCTGGTGTGATACAGGTAACAACAGATTAATAGAGTCATGAATCTAGCTTTACAAGGCAGTTGTAAATAATTTTTGGAAAACCTCTCCTGGTCTTTCTCTTAAAGTTAAAATGGCAGTATTTTATGTATGAAGTTCTTCTCTACTGTATTTCTTCTGTGCAGAGTGCTGTCCTGACACTGACTAACGTTAATGAAAGAGTTACAAATTAGGAAGCATACCTCACTCAGGCGAGCTGCTGAGTTAAAGGAAACTGCTCTTGGATTTTTTTTTACGGCTTTCTCCCTTTATAAACCTCAAATTTGCTGCTGGGTAACTCAACCACTTCCTCCCTTCCTGTGAGATCAGGCAGTCAAGCAGGGTGAAGCCAAGCAGTGCAGGGGCTGCTGTGGCTTGCAAACAGCTGGCACAGTTCTCACTATACCTTTGGCACCTGTGGGTGGGCGTCAACACTGTTGGCTAAACAAACAAGGCCATCGTCCAGCTCCTACCGCAGCCATGAACAGTGTATTGAATTAGAGTGCCACCTTCAGCAGTGGAGGCTAAGTGGCGACACAGTTACTTACATGTATCTTTCAGCTGTGGTGCCAAAACAAGAGTCATTTCTATTAGAAAAAGATGCTGTTACTCCTCAGTTTGTTGTATCTGTTGTTGTAGGCTCACTAGTGTATGGCAGGTTCCAGTGCTCTCCTGCAGATGGCGGTGTTGCCCTGGTCTTGTTAAGAGTAAACCACTATGTGTGAGGCCTTTTTCCTAATTGATGACTTTTAACAAGCCTATGCAAATGTCTCTCCCTGTCTCTGTCTCTTTCTGTCTTGGCCTTAAGCCTGCGATCAAAGACTAGTTGTTGAAAATATGGTGCTGCTTAGGAAAGAGGTGACTTGTGAGTGTGGGGTTTTTTTGGCTGAGTTTTGGCCAGCTTTTAGAGCCTATTCAACCACGTGAGTGTCTGGTAAGGCATCACCTTCCAGGCTGGGGAGGTAAATGAGATGGATGAAGTAGCCACTGATCTGTTTGCCTAAAACAAACACAAACTGGAATTTGCCTCCGTGATGGTTACATGGAAGACTTTAAGGCTGTAGCGCTGCACACCATTACCACCAGCGGAATTTTCCTAAAACAAGACAAGAGAGTCAAGTAGCCAGATAGACAGAAATAAAATGAGCGAGGAGTGAAAGGGACCCTCCAGAGAGGAGTGAAACTTTCCACAGGTTGGCCATGTTTATGTGGAGCTGGCAGGGCCCGTGCTGAGGAAAGGATGCTGTGGAAGTCAGACTTGTTGCTGAGCAAGGTTCTTGTTCTCCTCTGATCTCTACAAACGCCGCCTCTCTGGCTATCTTTCCATCTCCTTCCTCTTGCAATATCTCCCTCACAGCCTCTGGTCACTTATTTACCCTTTTGTCCTTCTTTCTTGCGTTTTTCCACATCATAAATGTGCTGATGTGTGTCCAGGAAATAAAAAGGCATTTAAAAGGACCTGGAGCACCCAGTTTTCACTCTCTGCAGCCCCCCAACCACCATTACCACCATCCCACTACTACCTCCCCCATGATGACACAGCCTTTTTTTTTTGTACTTGATGGGAGCCCAGAACAATAGTGGACGAAGCTGAATCACACACATTTTTGCAAGAGTAATAGTTTTCAGGCAGGAGATTTGAAAACAAGCACATTTCATGGTTACTAAAATAGATCAGTCAGTGAAAATAAACACGACTGATTTGTTTTGTCTGGAAAATGTGCCTATATTGCAACTTAAATAGCATTCCTGTTGAATATATTTATTGAGAGATCAGCCTAAAGATTTCCTCCTGTGTATCATACAATGGGCTTAGTGTAGCCCATGTCACCATCGCCTCATCTCCATCAGCACACAGACGTTTACTCTTCAGTTCTCAGCCCTTCCCCAGTCTCCAGGATGACAGGCCCACTTGGGACTTCTGTATATGATAAACTATGTGATATGAACCTCCACTGACCTCTCCTCCACCTTTTCCTTCTCCCTTGCCTGTTCAAATCTACCTTTTTTCTTCCTCTTCCTCATCCTTAATAAATCCCCCTCTCAGATTTCTCTTTCTGCCTTTCATGGGTCCCCCTCAGCCTCAGCTGCTGGCTCTCTGCCCACAGTCGGAGATGTGAGTGCCCAGCGACGCTGTGGGATCCCCGGGGATGGAGAACCGACAAAGCAGGGGGGCTGCTGATGGCGGTCAGAGTTAGAATGAGCTGGGCAGCCACAGGAGAAACCACAGCGTGTGTTTGTGTGCCGTAGCGTGTGTTGGTGTTAACCCGTGTCTCGGGGGTTAACACACTATGTCCTGCATAATAGCCCGAAAGGTCTTAACCCTTTACAGGACACTCATAGAAGTACTCTGAAATTTAAAAAAAAAACAACCTTAGTGTTTTATTGGAGGATCGAAGAAGACTTTATTATTTTTGTGAAATTTTCAAACATTTTTATTATGTAGAAAATCAAGGTCAACAAAGTTCCTTACCCATAACTGGGAAAAAATACAAGAAAAACATCACTTTTAGACCATTACAACAACATAAGTGCCTATACAGACATATTATGACATTGAAAAGGATTACTTATGTTAGTTGAGGTTCCCGCAGGGTCTTAAAAAGTCTTAAAAGTTTTGAATTTACAAATCTGCATTTAATACCATAAAAAAGTCTTTAAAAGGTATTCAGTTCGATATGGTAAGTCTTATGTTATATTGCCTTAAACTTGTTCACTGTATTGAGTTTAAATATGTCTGGGAAGTACCCAAGAGTGTAACATTACTGGACGCAGTTCCACCTGTTCCAACTTGACAATTTATATTGAAATTAGGAACCTGTAATTGTAAACTTTGCAGGCCCTTGTGAGAAATGACTCTGAACGATGGGAAGCAAGGTGTTGGAGTAAATAAGTACATTTTCCTAAATTGAATTTTTGACAGTATGGCTGTGAAAAAGGCATTAAATTCAATTTGAAGTAGTCTTAAAAAGGTCTTAAATTGAACTTGTACAAACGTGTTGGAACCCTGATTAGTACTGTTACGTCATGAAACCTACCAAAGCAGTTACACTCACTTTTCATGCAGACGGTGGACCTTGCAGACCCTGCAGACTACACTTGACCTAAGATTGTTGAATCACTGCAACTGTTGCTGTCACCGTCTTATAAAGGAAATGACCAAAAATAGTCAGTTGCCCGATAAAGGGTTAAATGCACACACATAGACACACATGCATTGTGTATTTGTATCTGTTCAGTAACCCACAAAAACAGGGCTGGGCAGTTCTGGTTCAGTTCTGCTGAAAGCATTAAATGCTCAGTAGCTCTGAGGAGTGAGCTGTTAGCTAGAAGTAGCTGTCATAAAGAGATTCCCTTGTCTAATAATGAGGTTTGTTAAGTTAGGCCAGACTGGGCCACAGCTGCACACTGCGGTAAGCTTGACCACTAAACCTTAGATTTTGGACACAAGAGAGGCAAATGTGAAATCAGAGTTTCTGTTTTTAATCACCATAGAGGAGAAACTTATCAGTATGATGTCAGAGCTTTGAAATAACGAATGTAAAATTGAATATGGCTGGTTTATACGAATTCCCCTTTGTTGACGTGTATAAAAGGTGTGTTATTTAGAGTCAGTTTTCTTTTTAGGACTAGTACCAAATACTAGCAATCAACACAACCAAGAACCAATATTTGAAGACACACTTAAATATGAAAAATCATGGTGTCTAGTGTCATAGTAACTTCAACACAAAATATCAGCTGGAAATGCTATAAACTAACTGTCAAATCAAACGCAAAGAGCAACTCATTCATTCAGTAGGTTAGTAAATACATTTTTTCTTCTCATTTCACTGGTTATTTCTTATTCCTCAAATAGTACTGTGATGTGGACATTGATCAGAACCATGGAGGTTAACTGTACAGAGTGAGCAAGCTGCATCAGAGCACCTTTTTACATGTGTGTATTTAACTGGATTAGTGATAGTGTAAAAATCCAGATTATTGGATCCAGTAATCAGCCATAGTAAACAATCAGTCTATCCTTAGAAGGGACATGGTTTTTTTTGGTCAAGTTCACTGTCTTATTGTAAAGTGTCTGCACCAAGAGAGTGGATAAATATTACTGTACATCAATAAAAAGTTGCTTACTTATTGGTGTTTAGAAAATTAGACCTGCCTCCAAAGCCAATAGAAGTTTAAGCATCATAGAAGTTGCAGTTCTTCTCAAGGAGGATATACATGTCTGACCTTCCAGCAACTCAGCAACTCAACTTGTAGGTTTGGAATCGTTTCATTCATATGCAAAACTGTGAAATTGGTAGTGATATGGTGGTCAATCGGAGGATCAGGAATGTAAGCGGGTTTCATTCTATCAAACTATTTGGTTTGCGATGGTCTGCGACTAAGCACTTCATAGGCAAATACAGGCAACACTTTTTATTTTCCTGTGTCAACATCTTTCATTTGGGGTCGGTGGTAAAAGAGTAGCAGTGGTGCTTTGACCTGTTGTTGTATTTGTCCTGACAGGTCTGAACAGGATCCGAATCCCTTATCCTTTTATGAAAAGAACAAGAGAGGAAAGTGAGAAAAATGCGGGCACAGAGAGGTTGTACTTGTCATAATACATGTGCATTTGTGCATGTGAACTGGTTTAAAGTCATGCTTATTCAAGGCCTGTTAGGAATTTGCATGTACAATATGTGTATGTATGTATACATATGCTGCCTGTGAGGCCCCAAATGTGGTGAACGGCACCTCCCACCCCTCTTCACACACTTACATACTGTTTGTTTTTACATTTGCATTGTGGGACACCATTGCCTAGCTGCCCATGCTCCCAACTGTCAAACAACATTATTGGGGTTGCCCCATTTTCTCCTCAGCAATTGTACTGAAGACTACTAAAAGACGTAGGGATTACGGCTTCCATGGTGAAATGGACAAAGAAGTACACATGCACGGTGGATAGCCAACCAAGACTACATTTTTACCCAATTCCACGGCTTTGCACCACAGCAGAAATAGAGACATGAAGCCATAACAAATGGAAGTCTTTTAAAACAAAGAGTCCACTATTTTGAGTACAAACATATCCAAGAAAGACTGTTTCCTTTCTTCAATGACCGAAACAAAGACTCTTTAAAAATGTCTCTTTATGGTTTTGAGTTGCACAGAAAAATTGGATTGGGGTTCAAAGTCGACTCACTGAAGGTCTTCCCAGTACAACAAGAACCATGAAGTTTGAGAAATAGCACATGGCCCGGGACAAGAAAACACACTGCAAGAATGGTTATTGTACTACAAACCTCTTAAAAGGACGAGAAGAGAATCAGTATTGAAAGCGTGTATGATTTCAGCAGGCCACTCAAATTTACACCTAAAAACCTCCTTACATATCTTTCAACGATGTGACATCTGATGAAGTATGTTTCCTTCTTTCCACTGATCTGGAAAGCGCATCATATCCTTCCTCACCACTAAGAGCCCGTGGCTGTGATTTAGAGAGGGGACGACTCGATTAATCTACAACCTTGCTTCTTCAGCCCAGGCTGGGGTCAAACTGATCAAAACGTGTGATTTGTGACAGATCCTTTACCATAAGCGATGAAGCAGAGGTGAATTACTTTCAGCGCACGGACTTGCGTGTTCTTTGAGTCGATAGATCAACAAAAGCCGCTGTGTTTCGAGACTTTGTTGCTGTGTAGTCGAGCTTTATTTTAGATTCTGGCACGCTTAAGAAATTTCACTGAAAAATATCCTACTGTAGAGAGTTAAAGTGTCCTACATTACCCCCAGTCAGCCATAAATGATGTCACATCCTATTAGCCCTCCATGGAAGCAGATACATTTCCTTTGTGAGTGTGTGTTGGTTGGCTGTAGCTTTGGTGCGAAGCCGGGGTCCAGACACTTTGAGAGGAGAGAGTGAAAAAGAGAGGTAAGGGAATAGTAGCTTCAGCACTGAAAAAGGTGTGTGTGTGTGTGTGTTTGGGGGGGGGGGGGAGTAAAGGAGGATAAAGGATGAGAAGTCTGCTAGAGGTTGTAGCTGTAAATCAGCCTGTCTCCAGTCTTAGATTTGCAGAGGACAGAAGTGTGTGATTTATGAAGTCTTTATAACTGAGGGAGGTGGCATTAGGCACAGCAAAGAGTTACAAATGGAGAGACATGAACCTCTACCTGTGGCTGTCAGATTGATACAGTTTTCTCTTTTGCTCAAAGAAAAAATACCATCTGAGGCTGAGGAATGAGCTCTAGGAGTTATAACCCTCTATAAAGATTAGATATTCAGTATGGACAGGGCGAGAAAATGTGTTTCTGTCACCACCTGGTTGGAGAAAATGAACCTTTTATTTCTCCTTCTTGAAAGGGGTCTTTGGACAGGATCTGCAATTCTTTAACGTCAACTGCTGAATATATTTTACACTGTAGAAACTAAGAATCCTCTTGAAAATGAAAAATCTGGGTTCAGAAACAGCCTGTGTGTTCTTAATGATGAAATGAGGCGGCGGTATAACACCAACAAAAGTGAAAGTGATAAATTCGACAGCTATGCTGTGAAAACACATCAAACCGAAAATCCCTTTTCCAAACATTCCACGTTCGTTTGAGCACCTTTGCATTTATTTGTTTTTTTAATTCGTTCTCATGCATTTTAATAGATCCATTACCTATAAATATCCGAACATACACAGGGACGTATCCTTAACGGGGACCAAGAATAACAAGCCCAGGAAGGCCAAGATAGAGGGGGCTGTGTGTTCATTATGATATGCAACATTCATTTGGCACATTAATTAAGTAGCTCGAGGCAGCAGTGGCAGGATGACGGACAGGCCTAGTCACTTGGGGCACGTCTGATACTTTGCCAAGTCCCGGCCTTGCTGTCCAGCTGCTGATTTATGGACAGAGCCAGAAGTCGGAAAAGTATCCAGGAGTCATATTTTTAGTGGGCGGTAGTGCTGTGCACATGTGCAAGGTTTGAGCCCGGCCCCATGGGATGCCATTCATCTCTCATCACCGCCATGTTGATAACATCCTCCTCTATATGATGCACACATCCCATTCAGCTGCACATGTGCACTCAGATGGCAACAGTCGGAGGAACCCGGTGGTGGTCAGCTTCCTACAAGTAAAGTCCCATAAATACACAGCCTGTGTTTAGATGACACTGGGTCTCGGCATACTCTTTTTGTAATCCTTTTGTGAGTTTGTGATTCTCGGATGTTTAACAGGAAGTTATTGAGGAGTGTATAAAGCCGAGTTTCCTTCCTGCGCAGACAGTGGTGTAATTTGGCAGAATTTTCACAGCTCCAGAACTCCCTCCGTTTGCCCCCCCCTCCCACCACTCGCAATATTTCTTCCTTATGCCTCAATTCCATCCATTTTAGTCTACACTTTTACAAAGCAAAGAAAAATGAGAGGCCTTTTCCATGCCAGCTGTCCCTTGATGTATTCTGGTCATCAACTGCACATGTGCAAATAATGCTTTTCTTCACTCATTTGAATATCAGAATGGCTGATTATGAGGGTGGCATGCATGAGCACAACCCTTCAGGGGTAGAAAGTGAAATAGAAAGGACAGAAAGATGAAAGGAAGTTTGAGGTAATAGCTATGGGTCTGGGATTGCATATCACACTTGTAAAGCACATGAAAGTCTCAAAGGATTCAGAATCAACATCAGTAAACAATGTGATAAATGGTTGCAGTACTCAATAGTTTGGTCATTTTTAAGTAGGTAAAATCTGTTTTGTGCATTTTTAAATGTAAATTTGAGCCTTATATATATATACAGTGTTGCCCCTGAACATTGAAAAAATACTTTTAGCTATTATTAACTGATTGTGTGATTTATTCTTGATAGTTAAAGTTTAACTGGGACCCAGTATGGAAGCGTTGCACTCATTACTGATGTATATAAATAGGACTAAAAAAGAGGAGTGTGTCTGAAAACAACAGCATTCCATCTTTTTGATCAACAGTCTACCACAGCTTGTTTGTATCTTGGTTTCTTTCTGTATTTATTTCCTAAAAACAATGTAAGAATTATTATCAGTGACTATTATTTATGCTTGTATGGGTGTAGATTAGAATTAGAATGTATTTATTGTCATTGCCAGTGTAAACGAAGAACAAAATTGAAAGCGCCATCCTTAAAGTGCATTTCTGAATAAATATTTCAATAATTTAACATTAAAAAGCAACACACAGTAAGACTAGTGATATAAAAGCATTCATTAAAAAAAATCATCCAATGAAACCTCTAAAGAACATGCCATAAAATCATTTGTGTACTGAATGGCAGCAATTGAATAGATGCGGAAAAATAGGCTACATAAGTCCAAACACTTTTAAAAGTTGTAACTCAGGAAAGTTTATTTAGTCTAGAAAGTTCACTCCTTTGAAATGCACACTCCATTCATGTGAATTCAGTGTAGTTGGTGTATGTTGTGTGTAATTGGTTGAATTTGAGAATATGTCATCGTCAGGACTATGTCACATAACTAGTCGCTATTGTGGAGCTGATATGTAAAGCCAAACGCAGACTTGCTCCAAAAAACGTAGGAGCAGAGTGCGTGTTTCACAGCACTACATTTATCATACTAGATCAACACTTGGGAGTCATCTGATCTCAACATATAGAGAAAGCAGAATGTTAATGTTGTGGTGATCGAAACATGCTGCATTTTTCATCAGTGTCAGATACCGGCAAGTGACAGGAGGGTGGAAACTGGCAGGAGCACTTGGCTCCATAGCTGCGCAGTAATAACCGGATGAAATGTATTCATGTATGCTGATGTGCTGCTGGTTCTGCTCACAATATGTTGTTAAACCAGATGCCTTTTTGCTTGCGCTGTTTAACTTTTTCTTCTCTGAAAACCAGCGGGTTAGTCGGTGTTGACGAACATTGCAAAAGTGGGCGTATTTCATGAAGATTTGATAAAGTAATCAGTTTCCACCACAAACAAATTCAAGACAAATGTTAAATACTGCGACTGCACCATATACAGTACTTGCTGCTGAGGGTATTTAGTAGTTGCTTTTATTTGAATACCGCACAAAAAACGGTTGTTACAGGCTGCTGCAATTTCCTGGTGAAAGTTTGGAAATTGATAAACGCTCTAATTTCTTTGGCACGCAAACGCTGAGCAGAATTATAATAAAATAATTTTGTCCTTACCAATTGAAATAAATCATTTTGAAGTGATATCAATAGATTGCCAAACATGTAATTAAATCCAGCTTTCATATTGACAAATGGAAAAGAAGGAAACTGACTTTATTTCATTTGCCACTGGGATGGTGCCTCTTTAAGAATGAAAACCGCAAATTGCTCTCAACAATTCCTATACCTCTGGAGTTGACCGCTTCAAAATTGGCCCGTTCGGAGATTATAAATATGGCTATTTGATGGCTCTGTTATTACGCCTGAGAGGGGGGAGGAGGGGGAGGGCTTGTGGCTGTAAGGTCGGATGGTTTCTCTTGATGTGGGCAAGAGCTTTGAGCTTCCACACCACACGCTTCTGTGCTCTGCAACAGGAAAAACACAGGAGATCACTTCCAAGTGAAGATGCATGTGCGCATACATTCTCCATATGCAGCTGATAGAATGAGGTGATACACAAAATAAACAGCTTGCCTATTCGCCACAAGGCACAGTAAGTGTTGAGGCTCGATGACAACACAGTGACCAGTGGCTGGTAATGGTAGCTCCATAAGTAATACTTGAATGCCAGTGTTTTAGTAGAGTTTGCCTCATTCCATATGTGCACACCTAATATCATAGCCCTAAATGTTTCATGTGGGATTTTATTGAGTCTTTGAACTGAGACAGAGACAAATTTTCATTCTTGCCTTCATTAGGGATGATGAATCCTGCATCTTTATCCACAGTAAATCTTAAAATGACTCACTTTTTCTAGTTGGCCAATAAGGACATGCCATATGTTTGTTGTTTACTAGCCTTTTTTTCCTTCTGTTTGTGTGTATGCTATACAGTGCACTTGCATGTGTGGGTATGGGAGTTACATTAGGCCCCACCAGCAAGGTCGGCAGGAGCCTTGTATGCATCATAAGTCTTTATTGTCCCTGGTGAGCAGCATTTCCAGTAAACAGGGTTGTTATGGAGGCCAAGTCTCCATTTGTGTTTGTGTGCTACGAGGTCAAGAGTGGAGTCATGGAGTCAAACGGTGAATGGCAAAAAAGTAAATCCCACAGCAGGAATCTTTAACAATCTCGTTTTAACAAGAACCTTGGGTTGTTTTCTCTCTCCTCCTTTTTCCTCTCTATTCCCTTTGCATTTGGCTATCTTGCAAGTCTCCTTCTCCCTCTTTGCTTCTTGCTGTGGGTAGTTTCTGCGAGGCTGACTCAGCCCTCTGCACTATTCTTGGGTTCTGACGAACAGTGTTGATGTAGTCTGTCTGATGGCCACACGCCATAAACCAGTCTTTGTTCCTGCTGCCACTTCTGCTGAAGCAAAGGCCAGTCGACCTCATCTCTCTTCCCAAATCTGCTGCTTGACCGACCGACCAATTGATGAAGCGTATGCAAACCACTTTAGATCAACACAAGCAGTTTGTCTTTCAGTAAGTGAGAGGAGCAGTGGAGTGAAATGTGATACAGCACCAGAGTGGAGGCTTAACATAAAAATAAAGGTGACCACAAGTATCTCAGTCCAATCTCATTGCCTTTGGGGTCGGGACAATGTGTGAAAATATTCTTCAGTAGTCAACCTGAGGTGACAGAAACCATTTAGCACATTATACCCTAAGCATACCTAAAGGGAAGCATGCCTTGATCCAGTTTTGCCAGAGACAGAAAGAGACTTCAGTACTGGAAGGATAGGCCCAAGTTTCCCGAGAGAGGGTGTTGGATGGAGGAGAGTGGTTTGACTGTCAGGAATGACTCCATATTGAGGTTTTTTATCAGACAAATAAGCATTCAGCGGCATTCATGACCGTAGTCTTAACAGTTAAAACAGGACCCTTCGCTTTGCTGTTCTTCCTTCTCTCATTTTTATGGTTTCTCTGTCTGCTTCTCACGGGGGCAAAATTGCTTCATTCCTCGAATCCAGTCAAATAAATACGGTAATAAACAGAGGGCGAGAGGAATAGTTCAGCACTTTGCAAACTGCCTGTCTATTCTGTCGTCTATTAAGATGTGAGATAAATTCAAAGCATGTCTGATATTAGCATGTGGCGGCAGGGCTCAAACTCAAACCATCTGTCTCCGTGTAATCACGCAATGCAGAGAAAAAGAGGAGGGTGAAAGGTATAACCGTCGTCACTGTGGAAGGCACACGCTGCTTATTATGGGTGTTGAGAGAAACAAAAAAGAGACTGCGGTGTCCCCGAAAATAGCGTAACCGTCATCATATTATCGCATCTGAGAGGAAATTCACGTCTCTCCGTCTCTCAAAGGGACAAAGGGACCTTTAAACATTCCCGTCCCAGCTTGGTGCAGACGCAAAGTGAATTCTGGGGTCGTGAAGCTCTGAACACAAGTGATTGATGGGATGCCTGAGGACAGTGAATAGACAGGATGGAGGAGTGTGAGAGCGGTGCAGAGATATGCTGACAGAAAGTGTTGATCTGACAGCACAGAGATCAGGAGGTGTGTATCTGGTCTCTCTCTACTGTATGACCCACTAGTCTAGATGCACACACACACACACACACACACACACACACACACACACACACACACACACACACACACACACACACACAGATCTGGCTACCATCGCTCATCATTCATCTCAGTAAGCAGACTCCGCTTTTTGATAGTTGACATGGCTGCCATCAGCTGGATATGGAAAAAGCAAAGAGACTGAGAGGTTTGAAATCTTACGCTCCATCGAAAGTATAACCAACTTCAGCAGATTGTGTGGAATGTTTGAAATGGAAGGCAATCCTTAAAATAAGAGCCACAGTCTACTTTTATCAGTTATGTAAGGCTTTACAGATGCCAACCACTAATCTAATGATGAATATCGAGTGCAGACTTTGTCAAAAGCTTTTATGTTGAAGGTGTTGTGATTTTAGCAAATCTCTAGATCATTTTACCTCCTGAAATTGAAGGAGCTCGGGTGGATGGTCATAATAAATTATGTCACATAAATCAATCGACTGGAAAAAAAAAAGACCTGTGGAAGAAAATCTCCATTCACGATGGGAAGAATGAATACATTGTCTGGGCAGCACTGTACTTCACTGTACAGCGTTCCGCGTTAAAGAGACAAATCACCCCAGGCCTTCATGAGTGGAGCATAGTGGGAGGCCAAGATGAATACAGTACATTTCCCCTCTCTGTTTCCCTCTCAGCTAAAACATAGCAATTAAAAAGTCCCCATAGAACCAGAGCTTGATGGAGTCTGCAACTCCGAGAGACACAGACCACGGCCTCTGCTCTAATTGAAACAGGGCCTAAAGTCTAACGGCAATACCCACATTTATTTATTTTCAGCCATTTAACATGTCTGAGATCTTTGTCTCGTAGAGCTAATTGCTCCTTCCGACAGGAAGACAGTGAGTCAATGGGTAGTTTATGTACAAAGAGATTTTAATCTGATCCCCCCTCCTTGTTTTCAGCCTCATGGAATCAGTAGAAAATATGGAAAGTATGAGAGTCTTTTCCAAGTGTTATAACAATACAGGATAATCCCCAACTGTTTTACTAAGGTTGGTAAATATTTAAAGTGTTTGCTAGGGTGTAAACTTTTGGTTATTGCTCTGCTGCGCAGGAGAGGAGAGTTTGTTTTGTTGCTTGCATCTCTCCAGTCCATTACATCATGAGATCATTTGTTTGAAAGTTTGATTAGGGGTCTTAGAAAATCCACAAAAATGCACAAAATTGTTCATCCTTTTTGGCCTGGCACATGCTGAATAAAAGCAGAAAAAAGCAGCACTGGGTGAATGGAATGTAATCATGGTGGATTCGTGGATGTCAATGTACTGAAATATCTTTTTAAGTTCCCATCCGATGAGTCTCCCAGACCACTCCAGTAAAGTAGAAAATGGGAAATGTTATACTTTCTCTCATCGACCACACACTTGCTCGACTAGCTAAGTAACAGAGGAGCAGAGGCCACTTCTAGAGTAACCAGAGCTTTGATTTCCTTATGCACCACTTCTGATTTTTTCTGACTGTCTGCATTGCAAGGCCCCTTGTGTGTATTTCAAGTATGTCTGCACACAGTTTTATGTGCTTGTGACCTTTTTTTTTTTTTTTTTTGCAACTTACTCTTTATTTCTCACTGGCTGTGCTGCTGAATTCACTGAACATCAGGTGAGTGGAGAGGAAGGAACTAAAGACATGGTCACTGGCTCTCGTCTGAGCACATCTGTCTGCCAGCTGTGAGTGTGTTTACACCTGACCCCAGCCAAGTCATCGTCTGGGTCACTCCCTCACTCTCTCCTTCACATTTCCTTCGTCCACCCCCTCCTCCCAAAGGTTTTCCTTCCTACTGTCGAGGAAACTCTTCAGCCCCAGCTCAGCTGAGCAGCTCCAGGGCTGCACTTCCATCACACATGCCACCAAACAGACGCAGGCCAAGCTACTGCAGTCCAGACTCAAAGGTGATTCAAGTAATCACAGCAAACTAGTTATTGAAAAAAAGGAGGCTAATATAAAATCAGGAGAGAGTGAAGCCACAGGATCATGGAAAAACTGTGACAGGATTTCAGAAAGCGAAAAAGCCAGTTCATGGTGGTCATGTGTGTCATGGCTCACATATGACTGATACTGCAATTACTGTTATTTCCTCATAAACACTAACGTTGCATCATGTGCTTCTGCTTTAGAAAACAATACAAAAAATATACCATCACATTCACAGAGACATTTCTGTCCTTTCTTATCCAAATGAAGCTGCTTTGAGAAGACAAGTGTTTACACTCACACGCAGAAGGGGAAGTCTCGGTTTGACTGATTACTAAACAATCTTAATCGCCATGATAAAAATGGAGCATTAAAATCAGCGTTTGATAAACACGAGCCAGGGAGTCACCAGAAGATAGACTTTGATACAAAGGGGTTTTTCCCTCTTCTTTGTTTTTCGTTGTTCTGTAGGTGGCCAACCACTGAGCAGAGTTTGGAGAGTAGTGAGACTGGTTTAGAGAAGGACTTAGGGTTTTAGCTGTCATTTTGTGGAAACAAACAAATCTTGGTAATCAAAGTCACTGTTTGGAGCCATTCAAGTCCCATTCCCGCTTGTCTACCAACCACGGGTTGTTGTATTTGTATTGTATCCTAAATGCTCTTCAAGTTCTTCTGTTTACACATTGCTGTTATGTTACTGTGAGTCCTGGTCTTAAAATTTCTTTTTACTTTTTGTCTGTGATCCTGTGTTTATTCTACGCAAGTTGTAGGACAATAAAATGTAGAGAAACTGTGTAAAATTTACAAACACTGTTTTGGAGTCTTGCCGTCGCAAAAATGAGAACACTTACATATGGTCAAATGAAAAAGTAATAAATATTCTCACTGATTTTATTAACAAATACTTGAAGTTTTTCTGCAATGGTAGAAATGTGAAAAATAAACACGGAATAAATAAATAACATAATAAAAGCCATATGAATCTCTTGGGTACCAAATTAAAGATCCCTATTTTTGGTCTATCTATTAAAAAGGCTGTTTGTACCCAGCCCATAAACTCACTAAAAGACTTAAAGAATCTCATAAATACATATAAATTACACTGCCAGCGTTTATGTGGGAGTCATGTAATTTTTTTTTTCTGAAAATCACTCCCATGCAGAGGCCAAACAGGCATCATCAGGGGCCAGGGGGTCTACAAGAGTCGATGGGGGCCACATGGATGAGCACGGCCTGGTGAGCCAGACAGTTACGGATCGCTTGCTTTTAATTAGCGGCTTCACATGCACTTCGTGTGGAGCTGCGAGCCCACCGCAAACGCATGGAAGATGTGACAGTTCCCCCTTTGGGAGACACGGCCTGGAGTAAGGCTCCGGCATTACTGCAGCGTCTCGACTCAACACAATGCCCAATGTGCACGCCAGACCCACGGCAATTAGCTTCTAAGGTTCCCCCTCGTTCTTGCCTTCTCTCTTTCTTTTTAATGTCAGAGCTTGGAAAGGCTGAATATAATCAAGTCAAGAAAAGTTTATTCTGTTTAGAATTCCATCTGGTTCCAGGGGGGCTAATTTTAGCGCCGCGCAGGAGCGGTATGCAGTGAGGCTGCATGTACCATCCTACTTAGAGCAGTGAGGAGGGGCGGGGGGGCTCAGCGCAGACACCCAGGCTCCTAGGCAATAGACTGGCCGACTGGTGTTTCTAAACACTGCTGTAGCCGTTCTCCCATCACTCAGCACAACTCAGTTCCAACAAAATGTGTCCCTCTGGCAATTACCACAGGATCCAAGAGTTTTTTCACCCCTCCACCTCGAATCCCTCTTTCCCTCCTCTCTTTCCTCACCCTTTGTTTTATGGTCTGTATCAGTAACCTTTACTGTGTTTCAGCAGTCCAGTATCACCTCATGTTAGGGCTCTGCAAAGAGAATATCTGTGCTCCAAGCTGTGATGCATTGTGGTGATAGCGCTGATTGGATGTGGCACTTAAAATTACCCCAGTCTGACTGCGCAGTCATTACGTACGCCTGCATCATTTACATGCAAGATGAAGCAGCAAAATTCAATTCACAGAGAAAGTATCGTCTTTGTTTCTCTGTAGGATGATTGCAGGACTGTGACAAAACATATCTCTCTAATTTCAGGGTTAAAAAGTGGCGTCTCCAGTCGCTCAAACTGACCCTGCACACATGGACTTTCCATTTTCCAGTATGAGAAACATGGATATGTTTTCCTAAAATGTATCTGTACACAAGTGGAAAATTTTACTTAAATTCTGAAATGTGATTTACTGCCACGTTCGTGACTTCGGTCAGGTGAAGTATCACAAGTGACCCACGAGGTTGTCACTGTAAAGAGGATTTGGGTCTGGGACGTTGCAGTCGATGGGACTGTGGTTGTGGCCGCCTCATCTTTTCAGGTTATGTTTGACTGCACTGAGACAAGGAATAGAGGCAGACTTGTCCTCTGTCAGGCTTGCATTACACCAGAAGGGAAGCGTTTTTACATGTAGCTCAAGAAAGTTGAGAGAGCTTATATACGAGCTCTGTGGGACACAGAGAGTCCAGTAGTGATTCAAACCAGTTAAGAATAACACGCCCTCACCTACTAAGTACTGTTTGGGCTAATATTTTCTCTTTGGAAAAAAAACCTCTGGTCAGAGCACTGATTTGTTCACGTCTCAGGACTGTCATTTGTCATTTTACATTGTATGTCAGCATTTCACCCTCTAAAAACCATGTGAATCCCCTCTGACCATAAGTAGATTGTTTATGGTTTCACTAATTTGATTTTAGGGTATTTGACGGATCATGGACAAGGGCAGTAGCCGCATAATTGAGGCATTTATACCTCCATAATTAACAGCCTCACAGTGAAAACATCATGGCTTTTTTAAACCATGACATTATTTGTGCCCTGTTAATCAGAGAAATGTTTATTGGCTCTAAGGATATAAATATCAGTAATGTGTCCATTGCACAATTTTATGGTGCTGGAAAGTGATTTTAGTTTCCTGTAATTAATAAAGTTTATTTTTTCTTCTTAACAGTGTAAGATCTATTTAAAGAAAAGGAGTGACAATCACAGAAAGACTTACAACACTTAATGTCAGATTAAAACGCAGTTATACTATTAATAGTCCAGACATTTGCAAATCAGTTCAGATAAAAACAGTCACTTTTTCCTAACACCCCCCCCACACACACACACACACACCACCACCACCATTTAATTACCCCATGGCAAAGTATGGATTGGTCATCAGAAAAGGCTGTTATTAATCTCTGTCTGTAGTCTTAACAAATGAATGCTACAATCATATGGAAACAATCTGGCCCTTGCCCCCCAACAGACAAAAAACAGAACCAAATGAAGAACATCCTTTCTCTTAAGACCTGTAATTTGTTTTTATTACCTATTAGGTGAAACACCTCATTTATCAATGTCAAACTCCTCACAAAATGATAGCTGTCCACATGTAAATCAGCTAATGCGATGTATGGTTCAGAATTAAGTGGGTTCTTTCTTATGAAATGCTCTACTCTGTGGGCTCAGTGACCCAGCTAAGCCACCCACGACCAGACGTTTTTCTTTCACAGGGCTGTGCTGCGAAAACCGAGCAGAGAACACTTAAAAACAGAACTGATTAAGCACAGACCAAACTGTGTTTCTCTACCACACGCACTAGAGCCAAGGACATGAATGTGTGTGTACTACGCTAGAAATTAACGCTGCTCTATACCGAATATTAAACAAGGTGACTGATGAAAATGAACAGAGAGCAATTAAATTGAAAATGGGATTAAGATGGTTTCACCTGTCTTTTTCCACTCATGAAAGAATATAATGTACTCTTTCTCTTCTCATTTGTTCACTATATTTTCCTAAATATAAAAAAAATGGAAACACTAGACCACTAGTTTTGCTTGATATATACATTTCCACTAATAAAACATTAAATTACATCTATAACCACACACAAAAAAAATTGTTAACCTCTGAAATGTATTTATATGCATAAGAAATGTACATTTACACGTGGCCGACTGCATACATAGATTTTTTTTTTTGGGGGGGGGGTTCATGAGTGCCTCTCCTACCAATGCGCCAAAGTTAAAACATGCCAGTCAACATAGAGGATTTTTCTACAAGTGTGTTATGTGTGAGTTCTTAGAGGTGGTGGAGAAATGTCTCGCTTTGCCATCATCCACAAGCGCCTTTACGATTACTGATCCATCGAATGGCGTGCTATGCCATCATAAGCAACAAGGACCACTACTTTCAGCTCGGCAAAAGCATGATGAATGACAGGTCTCGTCTGAGCTGTGCCAAGTAATACAACTCAAAATACATGATACGGAACCATCCAATACTACTGTAGAGAATATCTGTCAGTCTGGCAGACCTCTCCAGAACAGGGACCACACAGTCTTTATTAGAGCCAGTAAAATGTCCCAAAGACGTGGCTTTGACTGTGCTTTCTGCCTAGCTACTACGAACAATAGTAGGATTGTGCTGTTCCTCTCTTTTTCTTTTTGTAGGCCTATTATTTTTTCTAGCATTTGTTATTCTCACTTAAACTAGACGCTGGCTCCACAAGTGGGCCACAGCGTCTCAGAACCGGGCCCTACTCAGGCCAGGAAAAACCCGGCGGAGCCAGACGAATAAAAAGCCAAAGCGCCGACGCCGCACGGCTCCCAATCTGGTTCCTGTCAGGGGGACATCAAGGGAACACCCGCAACGCAATCTCCAAACGTCTCCCTTTCCCTTCTCCCTCCCTGCTTTTCTGCCTCCATCTCTCCCCACCCTTCAGCGATACGTCTTACAGATGACTGAACCATCGCCAAATGCTCCCAAAATGCTGGGCTTCCTTTTTTTTTTTCTCCATCTCTTTTTCCCTCTCTCTCGTGTCTCTACGTTTGGAGCCAGCCCACATGGATTGGGATCAATTTAGGATGAAATGATAATTACCCTGTCAGTTTCAATTCCGACGTGATGAAGTGAGAAACAGGAAATGTAATAAACATAAATGGAATCTCAAGCTTTTGATTGGGGACGGAATTGAATCAGACTCCGCAAACTTGTTTGAATTGTCAATTCCGTGCCATCCCTGCTGAGAGACAGTTATGCATTTATGCCTCGTCTCACACCAAAATGCTGGATAAAGCCTATTGCTGCAGATAATTACTGAATTCCACATTCAGTACCGAGACTATATGCCTGTTACTGTTTAGTTTGGAACTTCATACATAAGAAATGAGTCGTGTCACATCTTTCCAGGGGAAAACGCAAGGAGCCTTTCGCTGCTGCAAAACACTCTTTCAGCAGGAGTCACATATCTTATTATATTTGATCGCCACATCCAGCACCTGAACTAAAGTGAGTTTGTCGTTTTCGAGCATATTTGGCGTTGTGAGATCAGTGATAGTGCACGACTAACGGTAGCCAGCTCTAACCCTGTCATGTTGGCTGTTCCACAGCTGATGTATGAAGCCGATTCCTGGCGGGCCGCGGTGCGCTGCCTGGATTTGTTTAACCCGGCAGATCAACCTTCAGACAGGAGCATGTGTGCAGGTAATGGCTGCCAGATGAGGTGAGGCCAACTCTTAGAGGCCTAGTGGATGCTGCAGGATTGAGGAGGATCGAATAAAGCGCACACATGCGTACACAAACAAGCGCATCGCTCCTGGAACTGTTTTCAGAGACAACAACAAATGTGCAAATAAAAAAGTCAATATTTAAAAGCATCACAAACCCTCCCTATTTAGGTGGTTCATTGAAAGTTTATGTTTTTGGAATTTTTGAAATGTTGATATAAACTTGGGTTAATTCTCGGCTCCATTTGCGCTTGTGATGCCAGGGTGGCTTGGAGGCGATGACAGTTGCCAGATCCAGTATCTAGACACTGGTCGGCACTAATAAGTGAGTGGACGTACACTGACAGCGAGGTTGCCAGGTCGTGTCTGGACATTGGTCTGGAGAAACGGCTGCCTGACCAACCACAGTCTAGCGGGATGAACGGCCCCCTGTCAGGAGCATACACTAGAACTAATACGTCTTTCCAGCCTGCATATTCCTTCACAGAGCAAACAAATAAATGTCAAAGATTAAACAGGGCAGGGGCATCATTGGCACTGGCCTCGGCCACCCAGCAGGCCACAACGGCCTCTGATGACGAACTTAGCCGAGAACCACTCGAACGAAAATAAACAAAAACAACACCCTCTTACTGGGGATGCAAATAATTAATTGCCTTTAGTGTGAATGAGAAGAGCTAATATTTGCGATGCATGCATCTTCTGCGGAGGGAAAATAAGCGTCTAAGCAGTAGATGTTGGCAGTTTTAGAATGTGCAATTTTAGTATCTGATTTCATCTCTTTCACACTGTTTTACTGCATGGCTTTTAAGGGCACGCTAAAAGTAATTCTTTCCCTAAAGCGTCATCATGTTCTAAACTGGTCAGTATGACTGTAAATTAATTTGTTCCCCTGGCTGTACAGACAGTAAACTTGAGCAGTAAATTTCCAAGCGTAAGCTCTGACCCATCTTTGTAGAAATCATTAGTGAGTACGGCTTTTTTGATGGGTTAAATAAATTGAATTAGCGTTTACACAGACCATCTTTTTCCTCAGCCTGATGATTAAAGGTCCTCGAGTAGTGCAGCAGTGAAGGAGGGAGTATGTGCAGAAAAACACAGAAGAGGAAACAGTACCACCCCAGCTCATGAGGCTCCTTTTACAAGCTCATGTAATTTAAAAAAATGAACGCTGTAGCTGATATTTCACTTGACCTTCTGTGTGAACATTCGTCAGGCGAGGATCCACCAGGGAGCCCCCCCACATCTCCTGCAGTCTAATTTATAACGGCAACCCACCAAGCAGCAGCAACAGGAGAACAAACTAGACCCTGGGGTTTGATAAAGAAGCTTGGCGATGAAAAGGCCTCCGCTACCAGCAGCAGCAGCCACCCTCCTGCCTGCATGAGCCAGAGTGCAGAGGAGGGGGAGGGTGGGGG
>JAQQZY010000017.1:22506097-22516845 GCA_030068375.1 Ostorhinchus rueppellii | reverse complement strand
TATATATATATATATATATATATATATATATATATATATATATACATATATATTTATACTGCTAGGGTCTGAATTCTTCATTAATTCAACTCCACAGGTCCATCTTCAACCCTATTTTTGAGTAATGACACCACTGGCCCTTTAAATGTAAATGAGCCACTTCATGCCCCACCCCCTCCAGGTTGTTGACTGTTCTTCTTTATCCTGTTCAACTACTTGTGTTTGTTAATACAACCAACAACTGAACATTTTAGGTAATCTGCTCAAAGTTTGGACATATTTTCAGTTTTTACTCCAACCACTGCTGCTGATAAACAATAATGTCATACTCTGAGAAATGTTCATCAGAAGTCTTGACCTTATATGTGCAAATGTGGGGACATAAGTAGTTACAGACATAATAAATTAAGCAGGTATTAAAACAGGTCGTAGAAATCAACTCAGTTTTTGCCAAAATGACTATAAATATAGTTTTGCAGTACCTGGAGGGTTCAAATTCAAACTTGATGAGCTACTAGGGTCCAAATACACAAATAAATGAACCAAAGACTAATAAAAGTGGGTTTAGATAAATATGAGCCCTTTAAGACATATTTTTGGCTAAATTGTATTATCTGCATAAAATTAATCAGGAGTGTTAGGAGAGTAAAGTTCTGCATTTATCACAGTTTAACCAGAAATATGACTCAAGCAATTATGCTATAAAACTAATGATATATGAATTATTAAGTTTAATATTTTTGTCTAATTTATTTAATTGGATCTGTTTATCTAATTTATAATCTGTCTAATAATAATTGATTTGATATTTCTTCAGAAGCATTGAAAATGATACAAATCAAGACCATATAGAAAACAAATATTCTATCAGTCAATGTCAATAATAATCGTGACTGTGTTTCTTTTAAGAATATAATTTTGTTTGTGAGTGAAAGTTGAAGGTACTGTGGTCATGGTTCATGGTCAGAACACGACCAAACAGTGGAACAAATTTTGAAGAAGAACATTTAAAAATAAAACATAATGATAAGTTGTTTCAATAATAAAATACACAAAGTAAAAGGAAGTAAAACAACAAAACTTTAAACATTCCTAAGGGTTTTAGTTGACAGTGTAAACAAAATAAATTCAAAAGACATAAGGAAAATGGATATCTCAATAATAACAATTATTACCATCATAAAAAATTAATTATGATGATGAAAATTTGCATTTTACAAACCATCGCCTTTACAAAACTGTATTTTGTAACCGTTTCAGGACCAGGGTTTGAGCCTGGACCTGGTGTTCAGGTGGATGGAACAAAATAAAATTAAAAATAAATAAATAAACAAACAAAAAAGATGTTATTTTCATTTTATAACAACTAGTAGCAGTCAGCAAAAGATGTCATTTTCAAATTTATTGTCGCAATCAAATATATATATATATGATATTGTAATATGATTTTGCAGCATTGTACATGTATGCAGATTTAACGGTATGGCTTATTGTCCTAAAATCAATAAATTTGCATTTTTTTTGATATGTGATACTCAATTACTGCAAAAAAAAAAAAAAGCCAGCATTAATAACTAAAGAATTAGAGGGTTTTTTATTATGCAATTTTCACAGTGTTTTTAAACTAAGAATTGTGTAATGATTAAGTGCAGTACATTTTAAAGTGAAAAACCAGAACTGGACTGTATTGATTCATTCCCCTCATGCTGTAACTTTAGTAGTGCCTTCTGGAAACATCTATTCCTGTGGCTACTTATTCAAAGAACAACACAAAAGACACTTTAGAACATTTCATCAAATTTCTTGACAGGGAGAAAAATACAACAAGACAAATATTATTTTTAAGTTTATGACAGTTGACATTAACAGTGATATATGAAGTGCAACGTGCAAGTTAGAAACGGACTCACTTCTCAAATGCAGCAAAAATTCTTCCAGAGGAAACAGCTTTAAGGATGAAATGTTCCCTCAGTCTATTTTAAGTGAAAGTTGGTTCATTAAATATACTGGAAAATCACATTTTCTATGCTGGTCTAGAACATAAAAGTCAAAAGGAGGAAGATTTAGAATTCCAAATAAAAACCGAGACAGATTTTGCGTTTAATGTTTTGTTACTGTTATTTCAGTGGGATTAAATGGTTATAGTGTACTTTGCTTTGCAGGCAGTCGGTAAACAGTTCAGCAAACAGTGCATGCATGTCGGTCAGCCTCGCATATTCATATTCCTCTTTTCGAATGCAAGTTTCAAGTGTTTTTTTTTTTTCGAACTAATAAAATCTATTCCAGTGAAGAAGAGCATACTTTGTTGTTGTGTAGTAATAGTGTCTGCACGGAAACCAAATGTTTCTTCCCCACCCTGACTCTTTAGGGAAGACACACAAAACAGAAACTATAAATCTATCATATGCAATACAATTTAGTCACTCTTTGAAATTTGCCTTGATGAGCAGTAATTGCTATCCAGACCCTTCCATCTTCTGTACACTTTCATGTCCCCACAGTGGGTCTTGACTCATGGCATCTCGTGGTTTCCTAAACGACCCTTTGGGTGTCTGATCTTTGGAAGAAGACCACCAAAATTGCAAAACTTTGGCACCCTAGAAGGTCCTCTAGTGTGCCCATTAAATCATCTTACTTTATTCCTATCTCAATATAGCCATGTATTTCTGAACAAGATAAATATTTGAGTAATACATACTCTAGGTGCAGCACTGGGCCCAGGCCAAAAACACCACTGTCAAAATATGAGTGAAAGAGGAGCATTCACCATTTGCTGATGATTGCAGAATAAGCTTTTGCACATCTCTGATAAGTCCGGATCTTGATTTTTGTCATAGATGTTGAAGTCAAATTGCACATCCGGAGTAAAACATCCAACGTAGACCTGAGGTCACAAAGTTAATCCTTGTGTTTTTGTTTATTTATGGATACAAATAGAGACCTCAGAGTATAACGTCTCGGTATGAAGAAACTACGCTTGCAATTGCCTGCTTAAAACATGCCGCCCAGAGGACTATTCGATAATGAAATAGAAAAATAATCGCAGGCAAATTGTCCTTGGTTTCAAAAGAAGCTTAGTCTAAGATTGTTACGTTCAGCACAGCTTCTTCAATTACAAACTGTTTCAGAAATATCAGATATAATGTGGAAAAAATAAACACTGATAATTTGTTGAGAGACAATTTTGAAATGTTTACGGTATGTCAGTTACATAATGCCTTTCGGGTTGTAGCCCAATTGGAGAGACACTGCTGGCTTTCATTAGCAGCAAGCATTTTTCTCCATCATATTGAACGATGCTGCCAGAAGTCTGTGCTTCTGAAAACATTGCAGGGCCCTGCCAATAAGCCCCCCCCCCCTTCTCTCCCCTCTCCTCTAGCCACCACCTCCCTCCCCACTCCCTCTCCCCTCCAGGCACAGCCAGAGCGGGGCCAGATTGCTGAAAGGCAGCACAGGCAGTGTGGCCCTACTCCAAGCCTGGCCACTTTGGAAATCGCCACACGCAAGTGCTGGCCTCCCTGTCGGTGGTGTGATGGGGTCACCTCTGGGGCCTGGGGTGGGTAAACACACATGACCCAAGACAAACTTTCACAATTCCGCCAGGTGTGCAAACAGGAGGCCGCAAAAATACCCGGAAAAGTCTGACCATGCAAAAACAATATGACTGCCTCTGATGAACTCGTCCCAACGCAGACGTGGAGGCATGTTTTAGCATTCTGCATATTAATTCCTCACACCTGGGAGAATGAGAGGATTTGATTGGGTTGGACTGACGACTCACCTGCTCTGTTTGGTCCCCAGACTGGACATGACACAGCCCACCCAGTCAGCCGAGAATAGACGGAGAAATAAAATGAAAAGCTGGCGAAAAAGAGACACTTTTAAAATGCACTTTGAATCTGAGCAGGCCTTTTTTCTCACATGTTCTAAGTCAGTAAAGCTTCCCATGTGGCCACCGGTGTAGTTTATGTCTCTGCTACAAACCTCTGTAGTGTTCGTTTCATGGCCTGTACCCGCGATCCAATCCACCCAGTCCTGATCCATTGTCTCCTGGGCCGGTGAGTCCTGAAGCTGACCTCTGTGGGGAGTCTTCCAGGCACCACATGTTGGTTTTGTGTCCATATGAACTCTACTTGCATGAGCAGTTGGGCCTATGGCACCAAGTCTGAAGGACACAGCAAAACAAGGATTTAACTACAACCAGATGCAGGACTGTCCTCACAGATCATCCGTTATGCTTTGTGTTAGATCTTCCTCAGATAATCATGCTGCCAGTGAAAAGGGTTGCCTGTTTGTTTGTACGCGAGGGACAATCAAAGCGTCGCAATATACTCGCAAATATGTTTTAATGCTGGTTGCCAGCTAATGGCATGGAACAGACTGCACATCTGGCTTTGTATTTCTCTAAAATTCTATTTCCATTTGTGATTTCAGAATTATTCATGAATGCTAATTTATGGATAATCCTACAACTGACATGCAGCGTAACAACAAACAGATAATTCTTTTTGAAATGCTGTAAATCTGTGTCGTAACAACGTACAATTTGAGACAACCGATTTTTACTTTATAATGATATCATTGTTACAACTTACCTCTGCTAACCCCTGATGCTAGACATTGAGTAAGCACGTAGCAGCCTGCTGGTTATACTATTAGCAATACAGATGAGAGATGTCTGCATGTCTGCGAAGTCAACCTGTAATTATCATGGCTGTATATCCCTGGGGCGAGAGACTAAGTCAGATTTATAGATTTATTCTGTCTTCAAATTAGCATCATGCCTCAGATTCCAGCATTTCATCTCACAGGCTGTTGGAATGTTTTGAGAGTAAAAAAAGGGAGTCATTGTAATTCACAAATACACATCCCAAACCGCCGTCAACAATATGTGAGAGCACTGTTCAAAGCACACACATTAGAAACTTTGGTTAGCTGCAGCTGTAGGAAAGGCTTTCTTTTTTTTCTTTTTTTTTTTTCTTTTTTTTGGAAAACTTGTGGACTGTTTGGATTAAAAGGCCACAGGAGTATCTAATTCTGTTAATTTTTCGGGGAGACGGGCTACTGGAAGTCATCAGCAGCAGTCACCGCATTAGGTCTACTTACAGGCTGAGGAATCTGGAGGGTTTTTCATGCTGCGTTCAATTGCAATACTGTCACAAGATGGTTCATCCTCATTCACAAATGGCTGCAGTTTTTCACAGAAACACCGACGATAATTAAAAGACCAGAAAGAAATACATAAACATAATTTTAAAAACATGCATATTATACAGTACAGCAGAAAACACTTGAATTCATTTTATTTCAGATTTTTATTATTGTTGTTTTAGGCGGTACTGTGTGTGTGTGTGTGTGTGTGTGTGTGTGTGTTAGGATGGATAAAATGTAGACACAGAATTAACCATTTGTGGCCTTTAATAAATTACAGCAGAAATACAAATTGCAATAGAAAACTGTATTTTGTGTCATTTCTCCACATTTAATTTCCTACAATCATTTACATTGTACTGTACATTAAAAAAACAGTTCATCCTTTTTGCCAGAAAACTTAAAAATATTACAAACAAATCAATAAACATTTTTTTTGTTACTTTTACTCAAAATCTGTGTTTGTACAATACAAAAGATATATTGTACTTTAATAAAAATTCAATTTCATCTCGATGTCACTGACAATGTTTTACTTGTGAATAAAGTCTGCACATAAAATATTTAATGACTGTTTTGATGATATATTTCTGCCAGTTCAACTAATACATAAAAAGCAGTTGCACTTAATTAAATTATGACAAATTATGCCAAAGAAGTACGACTTACACGCTGCTGTATCAGTGTTGTAAATTAAATAATATACAGAAAACAGATGGTACGTGTATATAATTAAATCTTAATGTCATGCTTACATTTTTTATTTTATTGCTTGCCTTTACGCTGAAGTAAACACTAGAAAGTTGTATTTATTTTAGGTGTGCATGCTCCATACAGCTGCAGGTTTCTCTTATTCTAATGTTTTTTTGGTTTTTTTTTTACGAGTGTATTTAATTTGTATGCATGTTTTAACGGCACATAGTGGAATGCAGGTGCTTATTTCAGAATGCGTTTACAAGCGCTCACCTAATGAACGACACGGTAATGTATGCATTCCTCTGTGTCAGTATGTTGTTGGATTAGACAAATTCCAGCATATTTAATACGAAGTGTTTTTTTCTCCTTTCCTAAGAAGAGTAAATACATTCCTTGACTGGCTTGTCCTGGATTGATCTCTGCTGACTCAGAAGAATGATTGCATACCTACCAAGCATCTAATAGACAATGCCCCGGGGTTACTTGTGTGCACGTACCGTACATGTGCAGACGGCTTTGTGTGGAGAACAATGTTTACAGTTCAACCCAGTTCTTGGGGGAGCAACACAGATTCTCATTACTCTGTTTCTGCAGTCTGTCGTACACTGCTGTCAGCAAGAAATTAGTGGAAGAAAGTCCGCTTAGAAACATTCAGGTGGAACCTATCAGTGTATTGATTCTGAAGCGTTTTATGTAATATTATTTTTGTTAAAAACAATGGTAAAAAGTAGAAATGTCAGAAATAATACAGTGGTACATGAGTAAAAACTGCAGGAGTTTCTTTTTGTTTTTTTATTCTGAATAAATCTGTGTAGACTTCAAATATTCACATCTGACTCGAATTGATCTTCAGACAGAAATAAGATAAAGCCATAAACTACTTTTAAATGCCTAACCTAAGACAATACAGCTAGTGAACTGGAAGAGCTGGCCTGCTTGCCTTCGCTTCAGGCTCTATTTTGACTGGTTCAAGTCTGCGTCCTGCTCGTACATCTTTCTAAAATTATACACCACAATGAAGAAAAGCGGCCACTTCTAAACAATGTCAAAAATTCAGATTTAGATCCCCTTATTTTTTTTATTTTTTTTTTTTATCTTGTTATTGTGTTACACACGGACTGAAAGACGAGTCACAGCATTATGAAATCATGTGAGGAGGGCAATTATCCATCACAAAAGCCCCAAAGAAAAAAATAAAAAATAACCCACCGGCTTCAGAAGACAACAGAGCCTTTTGTTTGCCCCATTGTCAGTGACACAGTGCCGAACTCCTTCTCATAATGGCTTGTTTCTCCAGTGAGCCGTCTGCCTTTATCAGGCAGACTTTGTTCTCGGCAGCAAGTAAACTGAGTTTCTGAGATACATAACGGGCGGATTATGTATAAGCTCATTCAGGTCACTATTGGCTGTTTTGACCCCCGGATTTGACTCACGCTCGTCACAGTGTTCCTCCTCACACTTGCTGTATGTGACACACTGCCATTTCTGTTATTGACATTTCCCCAGAGTGACGGCATCATGTGACTGGGGGCGTCATGTGACTCTCAGCCTTGTAGTGGAGTTGTATCATCGGTGCGTCGTAATTATAATGCTGACTTAGCATTTCAGCTGTGTGAACTCCACTGACCTCGGCCTAACGGCTATTGTAAAACCTCTCAGCTGTTGACAACTGACCACACAATGACAGGGTTTTGAGTGGCCGCGGCTGCACTGTACCGGCCTCACTGGACACCAGCGTAGAGGCCGAGTCGGAGCAGGAGCATCACCAAGGAGGGAAACTGGAATTATGCTCAGGCTGCAGGCGAATGTGGCGCAAATCCGATTTTTTTTGCTCATATGTGACCTATATCCGATCTGGTAGATAGTTTGGATAGCACAAATCCGATTTTTAAAAAAAAAAAAAATTTTTGCTCATATGTGACCTGTATCCAATCTGTTAAACGCAGTTTGAATAGCACAAATCCGATTTTTTTTTTTTGTTTTGCTCATGCGTGACCTGTATCTGATCTGTTAAACGCAGTTTGAATAGCACAAATCCGATTTTTTTTTTGTTTGTTTTGCTCATGCGTGACCTGTATCTGATCTGTTAGACAGTTTGAATAGCACAAATCCGATTTTTTTTTTTTTTGCTCATATGTGACCTGTGTCCGATCTGTTAGACAGTTTGAATACCACAAATGCAATTTTTTTTTTTCCAAATTCAACCAAGACCACTTTCATATGTATACAATATTTTGCGATGCGACTTCAGCCGAAACAGCCAGGTCATATTTACGTCATTGAAAACATCACAATTCTGCGTCCCACGAGGAAGTGTGGGTAAAATATGTTTACTTCCGTAAACACAGTGCATGCCTGTGTGTTCACGGATTACGTCTGGATCTCTTTTGCACACACGTGTCACTTGAAGGTCGCATTCAGTTCATACTCAAAATTGAGAGAAGTTGCATTTAATGTACAATATGAACGAGCTCACAAAAATATCGTATGTCACCAAAAAATCGGAATTGTGCATTAAGACCTGCTGTCTGAACGTAGTCTAAGGCTACAGGCAAATGTAGTCCAATTCCGAATTTTTTACCCATACGTGACCTGTATCTGATCTGTTAACAGCACAAATCCAATTTTTTTCAAATCCAACCCAGGCCACTTTCATATGTGGTCCTAAATCCGATACGTACCTGATGTTTTGCAATGCGGCTTCAGTTTGAACGGCCAGATCGCATTTAGTCACTGAAATGCGACAAACATCATAATTCTGCGTCCCACCAAATATATTTACTACCATAAACACAGTGCGTACCTGCATGGTCACGTATTACGTCAGGACCTCTTTTGTGCACTTCAGTGTCGCATTCAGTTCGTACTCCAAATTGAGAGAAGTTGCATTTAATGTACAATATGAACGAGCTTGCAAAAATATCGTATTTCACCAAAGAAATCTGAATTGGCTACAGGTAAACGTGCCTAAATCTGATATTTTTACCTGTACGTGACCTGTATCTGATCTGTTAAAAACAGTTTAAACAGCACAAATCTGAGCCAGCCCACTTTCATATGTGGTCCTAAATCTGATAGATACCCAATATTCTGCAATGCGACTTCATTTTGAACAGCCAGGTCGCATTTATCTGACCTTTACGTCATTAAAATGCAACAAACATCACAATCCTGCGTCCCGGGAGCGCCACTTCCGTAAACACAGTGTGTGTCAGATCTTGCATCAGGACTTTTTCTGTACGTGTGGGTCACTTCAGGGTCGCATTCAGTTCATACTCAAAACTAATAGAAGACTTACTTAATGTGTAATATGAACGAACACACCAAAAAATTGGATTTCACCATAAACTCTGAACTGTGCTTTAACACCTGCTGTCTGAACGTAGCCTAAGTCATCATGCGCCGTCGACTTTATATTTAGTGAAGGTTTTCTAGTTTATTTTGATGTCAATTACCTACAAGGGTGCAGCTGTCGCGGATCTGACGTTTTTAAAATAACTCCATACGGCACAAAACTGGAGAAAAAAACATGCTACTGTGTAGTGGGATTTATTTTTTTTAATAAGCCTCTATAAGCAGCCGAGACAGAAAACAACAAAAGCTTTTCAGTAGGGTGGCCCAAAAGATTGTGTGACAATTATCATAAATTCATCACCTATGGGTATGAGTCAGACTCCTCATAACATGTACGTTTTCTCTGGTTTTTGGAGGCTTAGACTGTGTGATAGCTTTGTGTTGTTTTCTGACTAAATACTCCTACCTGTACTTATGGGTGCAGTATTTCTATTTCTTTTAATTATCTGCACTATTGTGACCTCTTTTGTGCCACTGGAGTTTTATAATGACTGAACACTGTAAACCCAGATTTTGATTCAACTCAAACAGATAAGTTCGTATAACTTAAATGTGTCCAATTTATTGACGTTACTTGTAAATTCTGAGTAAACTGTACTTTTTAATGGCCTACATTATTATAATTTTGTATTTGAGTTCAAACAACACAATATAATTACACTTTGCCTGTTACTAATAGCAATACATTGACGTCACCCATGTAGCCACATTGCATTATGGGTACTCGACATTTTACTTATTGTGTTCCATTTTTATTACCTTCGTCAAGGAGGTTCTGTTTTTGCCGGCGTTTATCTGTTTATGTATTTGTGTTCAAAATAACTTAAGTTCTGAACAGATTTGGATGAAATTTTCAGAAATGGTTACAAATGGGATGAGGAACAAGTGATTCAATGTTGGTGGTGATCCGGATCACCGTCTGCATCCAGGAATTTTTTTTTAACGTTTCTTTATCATTGGGAGATAGGGCATGACAGCACTGATTTGCATATGAGGTCATTCAGTGCCATCTAATGGAGGAAAGTACAAACACTACCTTGGCGGAGGTCTGCGCTCTCGGAGTGCTTTTCTAGTATTTATTTTATTTTTATGAATACAAAACCATTAGTCAAACCTTGAGGCAGAACAATGCCGAACCTGTATGCCATATTTAAGCTGTTGATCATGTTGCAGTAATGACACGTTTTATTATCTTATTTTTATTATTTTATTTTATTCTTTATTTCATTCATTGTAAAATAAAAAAAAAAAGTAATAGAAATACAAACGTTCTCTGTACTAGAATGAAAGGGAGCAGAAAGAAGACTAGTCTTCACATGAGCCCTTTCAAAGTAAAAGTACGACATGCAACTTTAAACTGCACTGTGAACGGTCAGACGTTTACATTTTTACTTTTTACTTTTATCCTACAGTAACTTGCATGCCCTTGTGTTTTTCTTTACCTTCCATACTGCTGGAACTGTGAATTTGTCTTTGGAGATTAATAAAGTATCTATCTATCTATCTATCTATCTATCTATCTATCTATCTATCTATCTATCTATCTA
>JAQQZY010000017.1:22476186-22505997 GCA_030068375.1 Ostorhinchus rueppellii | reverse complement strand
TTTGGGAACCCCTGCTTTAAACTAAGTATCTTCACTTACTGTAACTCAGTTATTAGTACATTCAACTTAAAAGTTCTATTTTGGGCTCAAGTACAATGAACAAAGCCCACTTCACTGGTTAAAATAATGCTTTATTACTTCAAAATTTTAAGGCCATGGATTTTTTCACTTAGATTCTACTTATCCTGGTTTACAGTGAAAAAGCTTTTCACATTCTAACATAATTCGGAATCAGTAGCCTAAATCAGACTTTAAAAAAAAAAACAAAACCTAAATCTCATTTGACTATCAGGATTTTTCAGCGGCAGAAAAACAATATGTTACACAAATTTGGCAGCAGAAGGTGGAGTGAATCCAAACAGTAAGTGAGGACAGATGGCAGTGTCACTTTGAATGAACTGAAGTAAACTCAGTGGATGAGTTCCATACTGACGTAGGGCTGGACAGTATATCATATGTATTCATTGTAGCACAACCTGTTCTGTGTTGGATGTCACCTATGACTGTATCACTAATGCAGAGATCGGACTCATATTTTTCACTTTTAACATTAAATACAGTATTTTACTGATGGTGCTGTATTATTAGTGTTGCTATGCTACCGAGGTGTACTCAGGTGTGTATATTATATGGATGTATACACAAGGAATTTATTTTCTTTTAATTAAATGTTTTGGTAATGTTGTCTTTTTTAAATTGTTTTCAATGTGTTGTCAGTCTTCTGGATAAAAAATGTGGCATTCTTTTCATTATTATCCCGAATGAACATGATGGATTAGATTTTTATCGCGCTTTTCATTGTCGATCCATTCTTCATTCGCTCTCACATTCTCCCTCTGGTGGTGGTAAACTACATTTTTATCAGAAGCGTGGCTGCCGATAGTCCCTCCAACCACCACCAAACATTCATACATTAACGTGAGTGGCACTGGAGGTAAGGAGGGTGAAGTGTCTTGCCCAAGGACACAACAGACTGACAAGGAAAGAGCGGGATTCGAGCCGCCAACCCTTCGGTTATTGGATGACCCACTCAACCACCTGAGCCATGGCCGCCCTATTTGCATATAAAGACAGACATTACAGTAAAATGAAGTTAAAATCCTGCAGCCGCTTTGCTATTGTTGAAATGTCAGTGTTCTTGTCTTGTTTTGTTGTTATCTTTGGCTTTCAACTGAAAATTTAACCCTTCAGAAAAAAAAATACCAAGATACGTCAGCTGTTGCTAATGAGCCATATTGCCGAGCCCTGCTTCAAAGGGACTGTGGAGGCAGACAATAAGGTGTAAGAAAAAGTAAAAGACATGAAACATGAGCAGAAAGAATGAATCCTGCCTCTCTATACGTATGTCTACAAGTGCAGCAAGCATTTTCTCACTATCTCTCTAAAGTCTTAGGTTTCTAATATATTTCTCTGTTGTGATAAAATCGCATACAACATCCGATGTGGAACGAGTCGGGAGTCTCTCAGTACATTTGTTTTACTGCTCAGCTCAGCCTTAGTTCGCTTAATGTTTGGCTGAACAGGAGGATAAATATGCACAAACTATATCCATATAACTGTAACCATCTCGCATAACTACAGTAGCTTACTAACGTAGGATTAGCGTTAGCTTCTCATATTAATATACTAGGCTTTATACTGTATACCACAGGTGTCAAACATAAGGCCCGGGGGCTAAAACCGGCCCACCAAAGGGTCCACTTCGGCCCTTTGGATGAATTTGTGAAATGCAAAATTACACAAAAATATTAACAATCCTTTTAGTTCAGGTTCACAATCAGACCAATTCAATGTCAAGTGGGCAGGACCAGTAAGATACTAACATAATAACACATAAATAATGACAACTCCAAATTTTTCTCTTCATAAATTGTAAACAGTTGTATATATTTACACTAAAACAAATTATAATTTTGCAAAAAATATGAACCTAAAATCCCATAAGAGAAATAAGTACAGTTTTACCAATATTCTGCCTGTTATTACATTTTTTGTGTACTTGCAAATGTTTATGTTGTAATGTACATGTGTAATTGATAAACTGAAGCATAATATTGTTAAAATTACACTTATTTTTTCAGTTTGTTCATGTTATTTACATGGTTTGAAAGGATAGTTTGTAAACATTTCCACAATGTAAATGTTTTTTTCACTCTAAAACACAGAGAAAAGGTTGAAGTTGACATTTTTATATATATTTATGTTATTATTTTACTGGTCCGGCCCAGTGCAGATCCAATTTGGCTGAATGTAGCCAAAATGAGTTCGACACCCCTGCTGTATACACTGACCAACTTTACGACTTATTTACATTTAGTCTTTACATTTAGTCTTCAGTCTTTATTAGGGGTGTTGGTTTGTTTGTTTGTTTGTTAACAGACGAGGAGCAAAACTGTTGGTTGAATAAATGCTAAATGGGGTTTATACATTGCCAGTGACCCAGAATAGATGTGATTACATTCTGGGAAAAGTAAGTCAAAGTTCCAATTTCTAATGAATTTTTACTTTTTTTTTGTTTTTGTTTTTGTTTCCATTTACTTATAATTGGCAAAATTTCAAATGTCTGTCGCAGCAGAACTACTGGTTAAATTCATACCAAATTGAGTTTATACCCAATTTGGATCCAGAATATATTTAATTACTTTTTGGGAAAAGTAGGTCAGAGTTCCAATTTTTTTAATGAATTTTTAAAATCTTTTTTTATTCATTTATTTGTTTATAATGGGATTTAAAATTTTTTTTTTAATGTGTATAAAACATCAATTTTGTTTCAACTTTCTTTAAACTTTGGGGGGGGGGGGCATCAGTTTTTTGGGGTTTTTTTGTATAGAAATTTGAGGTTTTTTTTGTTCTGTTTTGTTTTTTTTTTACTTTCACAGTGATCTCTGAATTAAATGGTTTCATCTTCCTCAACTTTATTCTATCATTTTAACATGAAGTTCTAATTTTATTTTAGCTCTGCTCCTCTAGCTCCATTCAGCTGCCATTCACCAGCATGAAAAGCCTACTTTTTCAGCCAGTTTAGCCTCAACTATAAATTTCACTATAACAATTATTCAACTTAAAGCCATTTCAGCCCCACCTTCAACTTTAATTTTTCACTTTGACCGTTTTTTTCTGCTTTGTATTTCTTCAGCTTATTCAGTTTCATTTTTCACTAAAAGCTATTTAGGTTAAATTCAACTGTGCTTCAATAACAGTTCCAGTAAAGCTTCAGCTGTCATCAATCACACACAATCTCCTCAGAAATTCCCATTCATCCAGTCAGCTTAGTGTTTGGCTGAGGTGTTGTAAGAACATAAGAGTGAATGCGGACAAACCAGAACGAGATACAGTAATGTACGCAGTGCTCAGTAAACCCTCCACCCAATCATATCACACCATATGCATGTGCAGCCACAATGTTAATATGTAAATAATATTTTACCTTTAATTCTAATTCTAGATTTAACCTCCTAAGACTCAGGAAATGTTCGGAAAGTACAAGTTTTGTCTTTTTTTTTTTCTTTTAATTAAATTGTCTATATTGGAAACATCATGATGCAACAGTTTTTTCAGACGCATTTTTTTTTTTTTTTTTTAAAGGTACATCCTTTGTGGTGGGCAGCTTTTTGGGTTTTTTGGACAGAAAACCCATACTGTAGCTGGGTCTTAAGAAGTTAAATAAATATTAATATAAATACCAAATTTCTTATAGTTCTGTTTTCATTTTGCACAGGTTTGTGTTTTTTTTAACCATTCCTTTTCTCTCCACTTGCTTTGTTTTGTTTTTCTACTGTTAACTGTGAAATTTCCCTATAGTGGGATAAAGTCTTATCTTATCTTACCTTACCTTATCTTATCTTACCTTATCTTGCCTTACCTTATCTTATCAGTATTATATGCACATATTAGTGCCATAGGTAACTCCAGTTGGATAAATAAAGTCTTATCTTACCTTACCTTACCTTACCATATCTTACCTTATCTCTCCTTATTTTACCTTATCTTGCCTTACCTTACCTAATCTTATCTTACCTTATCTTTCCTTACCTTACCTTTTCAGTATTATATGCACATGTAAGCATCATAGGTAACTCCAGTTGCGTGTCAACATAAGATTAACATTAGCTTTTCGACAGATAAGTGTCCCAGTGATCATCGTCTTCCCTCAGAAAACACACATTTTTCTTCCCTCATGTAGTGCACCTACCATGGAGAAACCTGCAAAAAAGATTTATGTACTGTACAGTCAATAACGTTATCCTTTCCCTTGCTTTATATGTGTATGTGTGCAGAGAGAGGCCGAGAGGGGTGATAAATCATCTTTACTTACCATCGAGGAATTAGATTTTTTTCCCAGTAACATCGAGCGCTACACCTTGTTCTCTGTGGTACACATACAGTAGATCAGTAAATTATCCTTTAAAATACAAAGTGCTATGTTTTTAGGCAGCTGCAGCTATTTTTTTTTTTTATTTTTATTTTTTTTAGATTTTAGGCGATTGTTACGACCCCGGCGTGCATAGTTTTCGGAGTTTGATGTGTTGCACTCTGTCTCCGTGGTCAGCGAGTTCGTGTCCGTAGACGCCGCTGTAAGTTCCTGTTCAGGTGTCAGTGGCTGATCCTGTCCTCACCTTTAACACAGCATGGCATATATAAACCAGAGAGCAGGACTTGTGGAGCACCAGTGTGCTACTCAGACAGAGAAGCGCCATAAAGTTTCACAGAAGTGGAGAAATAGCATGAGAGCAGTAACGTATGCCAAGTTGGGAAGATATATATATAAGTCTACCTCCATCTACTTAACACACAAATTAAACCAACTTGTCAGTGAACATTTAGAAATCATCGCTTGGGTCTCAGCGGGCTGCGCTGTTTGAACTGCAGTGTAGGTAGGCACTGTTTATCCTGGACCGAGACCTTGATTAAAATGAGGAATGGAGGAAAAAAAAGAAATGGCTCAGTCTCTCGGTGGTCAGCCACAGCCTCCTCATCGCACCCTCCACCAATGATCTGACTTTCCCCTTTTGCAATTTTATGTAATCACAACTCTAAGAGCTATTTTTAATGTCTGTTTAGGTTGTGCGCGCGCCATTCGATATTAAACATTTCCCCTTATTACTTAAAGGCCGACTTTATTTTCCCTCAAAGCTGTGACTCCAAAAACAGCTGTCCAGACACCACAAGAAAGGGCCTTAAGTCACTGGAAGATGTAGATACCACCGCTGGACTCCCAAAGAAAAATATCTACTTTTCATTAAGATTATACCATGATGTAGCATAGCAAACAATTCACGTAGAACGTCAACATCCTCCTGGCAACTCTGCATCGTAGATTTTGTTTCTGCACTTCCATGGGTTTTTTGGGTTGCGTTTAAATGAACCTCCCCCTCGACGCCTGCTCGGTCCTACGCGGCTGCAGGTCACCGTCCCGCCTGAGCGCTGTTGCGAGGAGATATTTACGTTCACACCAGCAGCCAACAGAAGCTGATTGCGAGTGGTGTTTGTTTCCAATGAAAGCACGTTAATTCGGGCTCGGCCGCAGTGTAAACTACCTTGGCGTTTTACAGATGTCGCCTGTTAAAGTGAATCACTGTACCTGCCTGTTTGCCCGGCCGGGCCGTTCTGATGCCTCGCCAGAGAGAGTACACAACACGAGCCAAAAGGGCTATTAATAAGCCCTTCCTTTTCTAATACTGTAATACTTACATGTGTGTAATGTCTGCTCTGAGCTAATTATGTCACTTCATTTTTAGCTTTCGCAGAGAGACAAACACAGACAGCGTTCCAGCCTCAGTCTGAGTTAATTTTAACTCATCTTAGGTATCATTATGCTCCAATATTTTTCCAGGAATACTCTGTTGCAAGAAATAATTTTCTAAGTCAACAGATGACTGGAGAGTTCATCTGCTGTGACAAAGCGAGGAAACGATCTGCCGTATCCAGCAGCACTCCGTTACACAGACCGCGCTAATAGCATGTGTAATTTTAAGCATGTCCAACACATGATACCTCTATTATGTTTCTAAGAGAGCTTGTGATAACAAAGTAAGTCCATTTGAAAGTGTGTGGTCCTGAGTGGTAGGAGAGAGAAAGTGTCTGGCAGGGTGGGCCATCGACCACAGTCCTCAGGGCAGACCTTGGCCAGAGCTCAGAGTATCGCCAAGCTCTTCAGCTCCGCACACATACACAAGTATAGCAAGTATAAGTATACGGCCACCAGTGGAGAGCCAGTAATGAATGAAATATTATATTCCACATCATATTCCAGACTTTAACATTATTACCTACACATAAAAACATTTTTTTGTCTCAAGGAGGGCATATATTACAAAATTGTCTCTACAGCAAAATGAAGGACTTCCTAACTGGCAGCACATCCCTAGTCTTACGAGAAGTTGTAAAGAACTGAGCTCCTATAAGTTCACAGTATATGTCTAAGGAGAAAGAGAGAGTTGTAGCTTTACATGTACATATACATATTTATATACAGTGGGATTAGACAGTATGTACAGTCCATACAAAGACTTTCTAAAGGGAAACAGTTCAAATAAATACCTACTAACCTGGCCAAATGTCCTTAAAGACATTGTTCTTTATAGACCAGAGTCCTTGAATTTGCTTGTTATCTGGAATAAATCTGGGGTTAGCTGGGTAAATGTTTTAGACTTGCTTATGGGTAAGGGCAGCACTTGTGGTCAAGGTTTTGCTGGTGTAAAAAGTTTGTTGTGGTTTTCTTAAGGTGGGTGAACTTCTGAACCGTGCCAAGGTTGAGCAAATAAAACAATGTTTGGCTAAGTCAAACTAAACTTTGTTACCGTATCTGACGAAAACATCATCCACTCCTTATAGCTACAATGTTTGCAGTTCCTACAGAATTCAGGCGGAGATATCCGACACTGAGATTTTCACCATCAAGGTTGTTTATCACATGTCATGCCACCCAAGAAGTTATGTTTCCTGCTATGAGTTGGGTTTGACGTTTATGCTTTATTTTTTCGTTCCATGTTTTAGATTCAATCACGATGTGCAAATTATATTCCCATCAAACCGTGCATAATTTACTGTGGCTCTGCAGAACTCACAGCGGTGCTGTACTCTGTCCTGCAGTTTAATGCTTTTGACAGCAAACTTACAATAACCTGAAGAACGTTTATACAACAGCCTAAATATTACCCCTGAAAGACTTTAGATCCACAATAAATGTAAATGTATAGTTCGGGCAACAATAGTTCTAACAATCCAGCACATGAGCAGTGGATAAAGGAACACCATTGATAAAGTGCTGTGTAGAGGTAAACTGCAATGGTGACAGTAAAGAGATGAATTCCCTGAGTGATAATAGATCCACTGTACTTCCCGTTATCTTCAGAGTGTTTGCAAACTGCTAATAGCAGCATTTCAACACACCTTCCCTAAGGATTCTGTAACATGCCGCGCAACTCAAGAGGCATGTTCTTGTTTTAGACAGCAAATATTTACAAAGCATCTGGCCAAGGAAAATGTTTCACTGCACAAAAATAAGCTAAAGTGGCAAAGACTTGATGAAATGCTGTTGTGCCGTGGAATTTGTAGCAGAATTGTTAGTATTTTATATTTTATTAACACTCTCTCCATATATTTACAACATCAAAGTTTTTTTTTTCTAACTCTTAAAGGTGTAGTTTGACCTCCAACATAAAGTATTTTGCAAAAGTTTTAGGTCGCGGGTAGGTTTGTTGTTTTAGCAGGAGTATAATAATATATTATAATGTATATACACATTTCAAGATTCACCTAAAAAATAGACCAGCATTAAAAACGGAGCTACTATGCATTTTGTGAGATCTTCTTTTGTACTCAGCATGCCTTGAACTCTTCTGTGCAGACATGAGATTTACTGAACTGATCTACTCGTGTTTCACACCAGGTTTCCTTCAACATATGCTCCAATATTTCTTATTTTATGGACTACTTTTTGTCATGTGAACAGAGCTCACACTAAATACTGTTTCCTTTAGAGAAGCCATGCAGTTTTCAACCTGTTTGCAAGGCCCTGCACAATTTTCCCTCGATTTTATTTTGGTTTATTTAAATTTTAACAGAGAGACTGAGAAATAGATGCTTATTACAACAGTGTAAAAACAACATAACTAAGGGTGACCTAAGGCGTCTGCACAGTACTGTATCTGTACATAGCATCACAGTAAATGCAACGTGCAAAACATGAATTCAAGGATTTATTTTCTATTTTCCTACACAACTATACATACAGATGCATTAAAACAAGACATTAATTCTGTGAATGGAAAAAAACACTCGCATACCACCAATGCCGACAGTTTTATGAAATGTTCTCCAGTTTTGAGTGATCATCCTCAACAGAAATGGAAGTAAACTATTTGTTGGAGCCCATAGAAATGAAAAAGTAAACTACATTTTAAGCAGTTCCTTTTACCTCCCTGAAGTTGGACTGAAACTTAAATCTCCAAACACAGAAGAAATAAAATCTGAATAAGGGCTGGATGACAAACTCACAACCACTTCATATCCTAAGCTTCAATAAAAGGCTAAATCGAGTTAAACTGAAAGTCAATAACTTTCCGTAGCCCGTAAAAATCAGAAGAAACGGGCCACGCGGAGTACTCTGTCTCAGCTGCTCAGCCATGTTTGCCCAGTGGCGAGTGCCATGATCACAGAGGTATTTTCAATACATTTCCAACCTGACTGAACTCCCAGCTTCATTCCACACATTCCTGTTCTTCTGTACTAACACCGTGTCTATGTTTTTGATCTGTTGTAACAAACACCTGTGATCACTGTTCAAAGTCAGATTCACAAGGGTGTGTACTGTCTGTCTGTGGGTGGGAATCTGTGTGTGTGTGTGTGTGTGTGTGTGTGTGTGTGTGTGTGTGTGTGTGTGTGTGTGTGTGTGTGTGTGTGTGTGCATGCGTGTGTGGGATCGCAATGACTCGTCCAAGAAAGTCATGTGTTGCCAGCTCCCAGTGTTTGGACGGTTACTTTTCTACCTGTAAATCTATTATAAATAAAATAGCTCCAGTACTTTAATTACTAAATGTAACTGATTACTTATGATTACCTCTAGATTACTTTTTTTAAAATATGATTTTATTTAAGCTTTTTCAATCTTCCAAACCAAACATATACTGATAAAAAGTACAGAAAAACCAAAACTTCCACCACAAAATCAACTTGACACAAACAGAAAAGACTAGATTACTTTTTAACATGTTTGACATCATATGCTGACAGTGTTTGGAGTAATGCATTATAGTAATGGATTACTTTTTGCTATAACAGTAGTGTAAGGTATTGTTATTCTAGTTTCTGTATTATTTTACTTGACACATGTTCAATAGCACTTGCATTACAACTCACGTTTTGCCCATAATTTAATTGCACAAATGAAAAAAACCCCCCAAAAAAACACAAGATCGTGAGACCTTAAAGGAGTGATATTTTACTTTTTTAAAATAGAATTATGCATTTTAAACATTTCCCTGTGCTCTACATAAACTGTAAATGTTCTGCTTGGGTCTGAATTCTTCATTAATTCAACTCCACAGGCCCATCTTCAACCATACTTCTGAGTAATGACACCAGAAAAGTGGTTTGGAGTGCCGGCCCTTTAAATGCAAATGAGCCACTTCATGCCCCACCCCCTCCATGCTGTTGACCATGCTTTTTTTCCCTGTTCAACCAACAACTGAACATTTTAGGTAATCGGCTGGAAGTTTGGACGTATTTTCAGTCTGGACTACAACCGTTGCTGAAAACAATTGTCATACTCGCAGAAATGTTCGTCAGAAGTCTTGACCTTATATGTACAAATGTGGTGATGTAACAAATTAAGCAGGAAATAAAACTGATTGTAGAAATCTACTCGATTTTTATAAAGATAGTTTTGCAGCACCTGGAGGGTTCAGATTCAAACTTTATGAACTATTAGGATCCAAATACACAAATAAACGAACCAAAGAGTGATAAAAGTGAGTTTAACAAAATATGAGCCCTTTAAGGAAGCAAAAATGTGTCTGTAAAGTTCTATTTCCTGTTGGTGTTCAGCCAGTGGGTGAAGACGGCAGTAGATCGTACATTAGCCACACGGATGTATGCTCATTACTAACCCTAACCCTGCTTTACAGAAGCTAGTTAGCGTTAGCATGATCCCTGTGATCAGCAATGACAAGGTAAGCTAACGTTTTTATGAGTAGTTAGAATTTTTCATCAATTACGGATTTATCTACTAGCTTCCTTGGAACTGCGATACCTGTTTGAATGTGTAAAACATTGGGAAAAAAACCCGCAAGCGCTCCTGCTGGGATTAGGGTTGGGTTTTACTGTGCATGTGCTACTTATGCCGAGAGTCAAAAAGTAATACAGGAGCCATGTACCGCATTACAATTCCAAAACAGTAATATGGTAAGGTAAGGAAATACTTTAAAATAACACTAACGAGTAATCCGTAATGTATTACAGTTTGGAAGTAACTTGCACAACACTGTAGGGCGATGAGAGGCAGTGCAAATTCAATCAATCAAAATAACCCCCAAAATTTGAGCGCACGCAGCCAAATGACTTGGAGCCTGTCTAGACGTAGAGACAGCTCCCTGTAAACCATCCAACCCTTCATGGTGTTGTGTTAAAAAGTGTCCTAACGTCCAGAAATCTGCCAGAAGAAGGCATAAGTGCACGCTGAGAACATGCAAAGCAACAGAAGTGATGTTATTCTCAACATAACCTTTTTACCGACAGCAGTAACTAGGGATGTAACTCCTTTTGTGATCACCGGTACTTTTCAACACCTTTTTCCCATTAACTCCTATATATTGCTGTAGTGTTATTACATAATGCAGTTCCATGTAACACTGCCTGAACCACACTTCAAACTGGCACTGCCATCCTTGCAAAGTGCCAGGGTTAGTGTGTATTTGCACGTGTGCAAGCTTTAGCAAGACTGTGAGACGGCATCGCTGTCAGAAGGAAGACAGGTGGCTGTGATTTACCGTCTCTTACAGGAATCGCCCCCGTCTGTCGCTTCTATGAGAGCCAATTAAAGAATAGTGCAGACTTGGTCGTACATTTATTACGATAGCGGCGCAAATGCTGGTTGTGACACATGAAGAAACTCTTCAGGACAAGTCTTTTCTAAGTAAATGAACATTCAGCTTTGACTTTCTATCTGTCTTTTCACTCCCAATTCTCTTTGCTACTCTACGGCACATGCATCCACAGACAGACAAACACACACACCAGCTCAGACACACACACACACACACACACACACATACACACCCAGCCTCACACCGCCAGCCAGCCAGCCATTCGCTCCTCACTCACACCCTCAAATCTTACCAAGCTCAGCTCTCCCTGCTCAGAGGCAGACAGGAGCAGCACGGCAGCCTGTTAAAGGAGTTGAAGGAAGGAGCAGCACAGTCAGAGAGAAGAAGAAAGAGGGAGGGGGATGAAAGACTGAAGGGAGGCAAAGCACAGAGCACTGTTCCCCATATGCTGAGGAGGCATGGGCGGTTGAACAAGCTGCCCCCACTGAAGCCCCCTGACTCATGGGAGCGTCAGACCCTGATCCCCCAGAGAGGCTGGAAACGCTGCCGAACCACGCGTAAGAGAGAAGGAGGGAGCCAGAGAGGAGAAAAAAACAAAAAAAAAAGAGTTAGATAGAGGAGCAAGGAGAGAGGGAAGAAAGCCACAACAGTAGGCTGTCCCACTCGACTGCTGTGCCGTGATGACGTAAGAGGGCATGTGACCCAGGCTCTCCAGTGACGGCACATGGAGGGCAGGAAAGAGACGAGTTTTAAAGCTGGTGCCTTTTGGGTTGTGTGAGGGCTCTGCTCGCCTCCCAAACAACCACAGAACCACAGACGTGCGGCTCGGGGTTGGTGTTTGAGGGCGACCTGGAGTGTAAATGGTTAATCGTCGCGGGCCAGCACCAGTCACAAGGACGGCGCTAAGCGAGTAAGTACGTTCCAACCACACTTGCCAAGCAAGCAAGTCCGACACCATCTGATCTATCCGCAAAGGCGATATTTGCCTCTGCAATTTTTTTTTCTCTATAAAACCAGACCTGGTTGTTACTTGTGGTCATCCAAATAGTTGATATGTAAAAGCATGTCTTGTGGATGGCTTTTCCATTTTTTCCCCCCCTTTTTTTGACTTTTTTGTGACATGCTGCGTGCTCTTGGTTTAGGACGTGTCAAGGGTCACGGAAACCACAGAGGAACAAAAGTGGGGCTTGCTGCAACCAGAGGCAGCTATGGCATCTAACAGCCTTTTCAGCACTGTGACACCATGTCAACAGAACTTCTTTTGGGGTGAGTAGTGCCTTCACTGATTCGCTGTTGTGTCTGGAGTTGGGATGGGGGCTCGGGTCACAGGGGACGACTTTGGGTCAGGTGTTGAGGTTTGGATCCGGGGGTTACGGAGACCGGGTCAACGGACAGGACTGTGATTTCTTGACTGAAGGATTGGGGGTTTGGGTGGAGATGGAGCGGAAGGGGATCAGCTAAGGTCATTGAGGATCCTGCTATCAAGGTCCAAGCTTTTGTGGTGGAAGAAAGACCCAACCATCATCAAGGCATTTGCGGTGCGCAGATACAAAAAGAAAAAAAAAAAAAAAAACAGAAAAAGCTTCTCCGCATTTAGAGATTCCAGTATTTACTCTACGTGATGTTTATAAATATTTCTGAAAGAGAGAGATGACATGTTTGTGCAACATACCCTTAGATTTACAAAGCAGTGCCTTTTGCGGAACCAAAAACAAAAGCACGGGTGATATTTTTGACAAACGTAAACAGACGCTGCACAAGAGAGTTTACAGTTGAGCATTGGAACAAGATGTGGGGTTACTGGATGGTTTGGCCCCGAGAGTGTGTGTGTTGGGTGTCTCATTGGTGTGTAGGGAAGCAGTATTGATTAGTTTGCCAAGAAAGGTCCTTAATCGCTTCCTGAAATTGTTCAGTCGCGCTGCTGTCAGTAATTAATCAGTGTAGATTTCTGCAGTCTCCTGGGACAATTTAATCAACAGACATTAACCCACATTCCAGTCACTCACTGTCAGCTTCCATATTATTATGCATTCATAATTCAAGCTGAGGAATAATTATTTTTCAACTCGTAACACTTTATTAGCAGTCTCTGTTTCTCTACAAATCATTTAAATGAGAAACTGGGATTTGTTTAAATAATAAACTAAAGAAAACCTTCAGCTGTGCATGAGAAAACCCCCTCTGAAACATACTTCCTTCCCCTAAAAATATTTATATTTCCAAAGCGCTGGACAAATCAGTTTATTTTTTTTATATTTATTCTTTATTTACAAGCACACTCTTATATTTTAGAGTCCTGACCTGCATCTGTGATACATAAATAGACCCCAGAGCTGCGCACAGTAGCCGTGTCAACTTTATGATTTCCAATTACCTGTGAAGGCCAGCTTGCACGCTCCAATTTGTGGCCTCTGTTTGGGGTTTGGTGTATTCTATTGTGACAGCTTCTCTACACAATCGAATTTAATCAGCCAAATAAATGATAGTTTGGGTTTAGCAGATGAATTTTCAAGCTTTCATCCTCCTGTGACATCAGTTTAATAGATTCCCTCCTCTCTCCGGTCCTTCGCCTGCGCTTCTTCTGTCCAAATCAAATGTTTCAAAGATGTTTTTTAAGACGTCGGAGGGGGAACGCCGCCGTGGTCAGGCACAGCTGTTTGGCCTGGGCTCGGGCTCCACAGAAGCAGGGTGGCTCTAATAAGTTCTGAAAGCCAGGAGAGAGTGAGCGTCTTCTACCAATCACCACCAACCATTACCAGGTTAACCCCTGACCCCTTGGTGTGTCTCTGGGGTCGGAGAGGAGCAGCGCTGCAGGAAATTAAAAGCATGCTGCGGTACAGGCAAAGAGAGAGAGAGAGAGGCAGATAGGCAGGAGCAGATGTGTGCAGATGTTCAGGTGAATAAGTAGGAGACGATCACGGATCAATAATGGTATAGGGGGTGGATATTGTACTGCGGCTCATTGATGTGCATGTTTATGAACATCTGGGCTGTAAATCTGTCAGTACAACCGCAAAAAGTCCCCTTGACAGCACACAGAGAGAGACCACCAGCACTTTCTGTTGTTTTTATAGTATAAACCGAAATATAGAAATGTAATATAGTGTATCAGGATTGGCAAAAACATTTGTTAATGTAGGTGGAACAAAAACAGGCACAGAATCTGAGTTGACACTGTTTTTATTTTGAGTAAAGTTGGTACAATTTCATATAAAACTCAAGACAGTGATTGTGACAGTTACGTATTTCAGCTAAATTTGTTTTCAATGGTCTACGTTTGCTTAAATAAATTCCCCTCAGCCAGTTTCTTTTTTAATTAAATCCATTTGGTGTACAGAAGTAGTACAACTCAGCTCGAGTCTTACATTTAGTTTTGACTTTTTTTTTTTTTTTTTTCACATCCTCCTGCTGCTCTTGTGTTTCTCCTGGATCATTTTGTCCAGTGTCAGCCAGTTTGCAGGGAACACAAGTCACAAAATATTGTTTAGTTAGTTTGGAAACCACATTACTCCATCCTGTCTGTACATTTGTGTTTAAGGACATTTTTAATTTAAGACTAAGCGTGCGTTCCCAGCGATAAATTGCAGCGACTTAAGGGAGAGGGCAAATATTCCAATTGGAAAGAAAAAAAAAAAAAAAGGGGGTGCTCATTAAAATTTGTCTTGGCATTTACATCAAGCAATTTTCATTTAATTGCTTGAAATACATTTTTTTTTTATAACTCTTCAAACTGGCAGATGAGGAGGGCAGAATAATTTTCAACATGTGTGGCACCCACTCAACCACCATGCCTCTCTGGGGAACATTTAAGGGCCTATTTTCTCTATTACAAACTTAATTACATATAGACAATTAAGTCATGGCAGCAATTATCGTTTAGTAGAGTTGTGGAGTCACAGTTCCAAAAAAAAAAATGCTTACACAGACCGACCCGAATCAACACGATCAAAAGAAAAGTGGGTAAATATCAGAAGACTCAGAGCGGAAAACTTTCCCCAAAGAAAATCTCCGATAATTTGCAGGGAAACCGTATATGTATTCGAGAAAGGCAGCTTCTGTTGCATAAGTGTTGCTTTAGATCTAACCACAGGGCTGCTTCTTGGAGACATCTTAAAAGTGAACCAGACATCCTCCCTCCTCCCCGTGGCCGTGGAGACGCGAAGCCCACTCATCAATAGGTAATTTGAAAGAGCCAGGGGGAAAAATCTGAGCGCTTCACTGGCTGCTACTGTGCAGAAAAGACGCTTCCCTTACGTCCAAGCTCAAAGGAACTCTATTTAGCGATGCTTAATTGTACCTCTGAGGCAAACATGTTATTTAATCCCAGCAGGGTCGTATTGATGGAGTAAAATGGTGCGTGTGTGTTTGTGAACTGCTCCGCCTATTAGGACTTATTAGCGCTGGAGGTTCCCATTAGTCTACATAATTCCTGAGGGTAATCAAGGAGGGTGCCGTGTGTTAATGTGATCAGTGTTTAATCAAAGATAGATTAATTGGACTGTATTTTCACTCGTATGTACTAACAGTGAAAGGTAGGTTTGCTGTGGCCTTAAATAGGCTGTAGGCAGTAATTAGGGTCTAAATGTGTGTGTCATGGGAACACTATAACCTGTGATTCTAATGCCTTGTGGAGAAAGTGTGTTTTTCTTCTCTTTACGAAAACATATCCCACTGTTAAGTACACGGTTAGAAAATAGAAAATGTTTATTTCACAGGAAGAAAACCCATCATAGTATTTAATTAAAAAACAAAACGCAGGAAAACCCCTCATGTCGGGGCGTTTTTGTTTTGTTTTTTTCCCCCCTTGTTTGACCAACTTTGTTGTCATGTCCAGTTAAGTAAACTTACTCTTTACAAACTGCTGATGCTTGTACAATACCGTCCAAATAAAGCAGTGACAGTCATTGAAACAAGCGAGAAAAAGGAGTTTTGCCCCAGCGTGAGATTACATTCACCTCTGTAATGCGGAGACTGCAACAACAAACGGAGAGAACAGTGTAAATACTCTGAAGGCGCTGCGTATTATCCCTTGTTTTATCCCCATATTCAGTAGCTCTGGGGCTAATTACACTATTATGATAAAGGCAACCTGCCAACTGACTGCACTCACTGGAGGTTTGTGACAATTGAAGTGGGTAATAAAAGGAGTGATGGTGCTTATTTGTGCATCGCTAATGTCTCTGCTTATTAATCAAGCGGAGCTTTGTCATAAATCATGGCAAATGTTTAATATCTTTGCCGTGTTGACTTAAGAAACATGCCAAATTGGTGTGTATTTTTTGGAAAGCTCTCCAAACTACCACATGCTGCACATAGCTATGATTTTTGAAGACGCCATAATTACCAGGTAGCTTTGTGCCATTGCGTTAACCAGCGAAGCTTTTAATGCTGTGCTGTGCTATTTTCACACTTAACAAGATCCTGCAGCCCTTCATCCATTTCAATTGCATCATGCTGGGCGAATTACCGTTATCCGATATAAGCCCTCCGAGAGGAAGTAACTACCTAACACTCTGAAAACTGGTCTATCTTGGAACTGGTTCACCCTAATGAAACAGAACGCCGGTATTATAACCCAGAATCTTATACCTCCTTCTTTCTGCTCTCTCTGTTTCATGCTGTCTCTTTTTCTCTTCAAGTGAACCATTCAGTGCAGTTATTTAAGTCAGGGCATGGCTTTAAGCAGAGATGATACAGCAAACCACAGGAAACCTGAACAGCATTGTTTAGCCTTGCCTCGCTTTTCTGCGAAGCGGCTTCGCTTCCACGCTCCGTGTTTCTACAAGGAGGAAATATGGAGTGTTGAGCCTACTGGATGTTTGGGTTCAGCCTGTAACGACGTGAGTGAGAAGTCGCCACAGCACCTACACAAGGCCTTACCTGTTCTACCCCACGCCAGAGAAAAGGGCAGGTTTTTCCTCTTGTTAGTTTAATCTTAAAGGAATGCGGTATCCCCTCTGACTCAGGCCGAACTCCCAAATATATAAACCGACTTACCAGCAGGTCATGAAAAGAGCAGTGCAGGTTGGATGTGTTGGCTGTGTTTTTTTCGAGCCATTCCGATTATTTATGTCAAATAACGCATAATATGTCCGCACCCACAGGGGTAGGCTTTAACACAATATTGGAGGAGGTGAACTGAGATGAGCATAGGACTATGAAAGGGTTGTGACTTTGATCAATAGCGTGGCGGCGGATCAGTGGGGCTGTCTGACAGGATAAGTACACCGTGTTACAACGTGTCTTCAGACGCAGGTTTTAACACTCACTTTCTCACAACTCATAATCATTATTCAGTCAGCGTGCATATAAAGAACACTTACAGAGACAATTTGGAGTTTTAAATGAGAGTTTGGTATGTAACAGCGTCGAACAACAGTGACCGTAAAGGCTGAAACGCAGAGAAATAATGCACTTATTTGTAAACGATAGTCTTCCTTTCTTTGAGCTTTTATGAATATATACAGGATAAGTAAATAAAATGTTGAAAAAGCCAATATACAGAAGACAACATCACAATAAATGGTAATAAAGCACTTAAGGATGGTTAAATAGAGAGAAACATTCATTTTGTTCGTGACACATATGCCACACTGGGTTCTTATGGGTTAAGCCAACTTTTTAATCCACATTTATATAGTGATTCATTTCATTAAACTACTTTTTTTTGCCATTAACTACCACATTTTGGCTCAAGAGAGAAAACAAATGTCTTTTAATGTGTCTTCTGGAACTAACATTTGTGTCGTCCGTGTGCATAAGAGCAGGTGTTCACACAGACACATCATCAGGGAGGCTGAGGAAGTATCACCGAGGACATGACACTGACCAAACACACCCTTATACCTGTGAGCGCCAACACACTGACCAAACTGTTCATTCTGTGTAAAAGGCTGCAGGACAGACACTGAAGTTGGAATTGTTGATATTGTTGAAGTCGGATGTTACTGGACTCATAAGTAAGACAACGAGGTCCTTTTTCAAGTTTTTTTTTTTTTTTTACTGAATTGTGTTTCAGTTGAGGTTTGGAGAGAATTTTTCATCCAAATCTGAATTTACACTTAGGATCAGTAAAAATTGGCACTTTTTGCAAACATTTGGCCTTTTTCAAATCTACTTTTTATCATTTTCTACCACATATTTGGTCACTTTGATCCTTTTTGTCATCAAGTACTTTAAACTAGAAACTGCCTGATATATTTTTATTGTCATTATTATTATTTTCAGAGCAGATATTGACATAGATTATTAATAATGAAGTAGTAATAACTGATACGTGGCACCGTTATCAAATCAAACAAAGAAAATATGACAGCATTTAAAGGGAGTTTTCACAATCCTATTTGGATGGGTTACTAATGCTGGTTAATAAGTCTCATCTCAACTTATAACTGACATGTAATCGATCAGATAGAGCTGTGAGTGGAATCTGCTTAGGAATATGGAGCTCAGTTCATGTATTTTATCTGATTTTAACCCTTTCCTGTATAGTGGTCACTACAGTGGACAGCTATTCTACAGATGTTCTATTGCATATTCATGGATTTTGTTGTTTTAGTTCCATATCAGACAACAAAGTGGACGCTCATACCTTTCATACCATTACTGTAACTGCGATGTTCTTCATAAACCTGATTTGCACTAAGATGTTTAAGCGTAAATCAATTGTTTGTTATTGTTATTAGACTGTAATTAACTAATTTTAATTAAAAAGTTGTCTTTTTTTGCATATTATCTCCATGAAGTGAGTAATGGCCAGTATTACAACATGGTAAAATGGGAAAAAACATCAGATGAGCTGCATTTCTGTTTTTATTTCGTAGTTTTCACTCAAGCTCCTCGATTATGGAAAGAATCAATATCACGATTATTTTGGTCAATATTGAAATCATGACTATTCAAACTATTAATTTTGAGTTTCACAGTGCATGTATTCAGCATTTCTCTCTCAAAAAGCACTTTGTTATTGATTCTTTATGCAAAACATTCAAATTGACAATACATTTTGGCTACAAATATGTACTTTACAGCTGTTTTGCAGTGGAATGGAATGTATTGCATATGCGTTTCTCAGATATTGTGTAAAGAAAAACAGAAAATAAATAATTTCAACTCGATTATATGAGTTTTGAGATCGTTTGACAACAAAATTGAAATCGTGATCAAAATTTGATTAATTACACAGCCCTAGTCTTCACATACTATATCAGTAAATATGTTTTTTTGCTTCGGAAATGAAATACATGGTGTCTCGTGTAGCTGAATGGATATTTTTTCAACTCCATGGAAAATAAATTCATTAAAAAAATGTCAATTGCATTGTTTTTAATGCCTAGAGCAGGGGTGTCAAACTCATTTTAGTTCAGGGGCCACACTCAGCTCTATATGATCTCAAGTGGGCCGGACCAGTAAAAAGCAGTGTAATAACCTATAAATAAAAACTCTAAATTTCTTTCTTTGTTTTAGCGCAAAAAAAGTAAAATGAAGTTTTACTAACCAAGTTTTCTGCCTCCGCTTTTGATTTACACATGTGCATTCCAACTTACAGATCACAGTGGATCTACGAAGGCACAAAACATTTCGTAACAGGTCGAATATTGTTGAAATTCCACTTATTTTTAGATTATTCATGACTTCATTGACATTTTCGTGAAAAGCTAGTTTGTAACTGTAAACATTTTCATTGCGTAATTTGACTTTTTTTCCACACTAAAGCAAAAAAGAACCTTTGAAGTTGTTATTATTTATAGGTTGTTATGTTATTATTATGCTTCTACATTCCACTTGATATTGAATTAGTCTAAACGTGGCCCCTAAAGTAAAAGGATTTTAAGATCCTTGATTGTTAATATCTTTCTTTCATTTTTGCATTTGACAAATTCATGTCACGGGCCGGATCGGAGCCTTCGGCGGGCCGGTTTTGGCCCCCGAGCCGCATGTTTGGCACCCCTGGCCTAGAGGAATAAAAAACACCCAAAGAAAAAAAAAATCTTAACAAAGGCTTTCATAATTCATGCATGAAAGGGTTAAAAATGATAGCGGTAAAATGTGCGTATCAGGTCTAAATGGAACTGTATTTTCCAAGTAGTTTTATCTGAACACACGACTGTATATTTTTTCCTCAGGTTTGTTTTTGTGTAGTTCAGCTTCTTCCGGTGTGTAGTTGATAGGTTGTAAAACTACACCAACTTACAAAGTAGTTTCATGGACGCAGGCTCTGAAGAGCGTGTACTGTACATGTACAGTACTGGGGGTGTGAACACTCCAAAGGTGTCTGTGACAGGAAGATCTGTCTGTTTGATTAATGCTCTCACTCAAAGTGGCACCTGGAACCAATCCCCCTCCTCCTCCTCCTCCTGACGCCCCCGTCCCATGTGTACCGTGTGTGTGTGTGTGTGTGTGTGTGCACATTCCATACACTGCGCCTTTAGACGGAGCTGAGGGTGGGTGTGAGGAGACAGGAGGCACAGATGGGATGGAGGGGAGGGGAGGGGAGGGGGGCTCCACACGGAAGAAAAGAAAGGTGTGTGTGTACAGGAGGGAACAATAGGTGGACGTGCAGTGGAGGGTATGGGGTGTCATTAATAACACACAGGCCCCATCTCCTAATTTGCTCAAATTACCTGCCCACACATCGGGCCCCCTGCCAAAGCCGAGGTGTGAACACAACAGATCAAATACACCTGAAAATCAGAGTGCCCACCCACCCGGCAACGCCCACGCAAGCCTTTTATTTCTGGTGGTCTGCAGACTATAAGGGCCTGTGTTTGATTGTGAAAAAGAGGGGGTCGAATGATTGTGCTTTCATGTGAGAGTGAGGGATAAATGTGGCAAAACGAGAGAGAAACGGTAAAAGGCAGAAAAAGAGTAAGTGAGACAGAGGAAGAGATATGATACAAAGGGACGGATCGGTTTGCGCTCATGATGAGGCATCCACTGAGAGCAACACAAGACTGCCTCTTTCAAACCACCTCCCATCTGGCACTGCGGGGGTGGCCGCTTACCATCATCCCCTCCGCTTCTCCCTTCTTCCCTTTCCTTCATCCGTCTCCTTCCCCTCCATCCTTCCCCTCCCACCCACACGTTCAGGAAAAGGGCGGCGACAAGACGCGATTGGGGCGGCGATGCTTTGGTCACCGCAATAATCAGAACAGAGTCACCAGCACATCACCACCTGTGGCACACACACACACACACACACACTTGGAAACACACTGAAATGCATGCACAGACAGTGAAATTAAATATCCCCCAGAGACACAAAGGGGACCAGGAGAGTGTGTGTAGGTGTGTGTACGGAGATGCTTGGCTTTGAACTTTGAGTCGAGTGTAGCTGATATTGACAAGTCTCTGGAGAGAAAAGGGAAGCTGGAAATACTAGCTCTCATTTGTAAAAGTGGCCTCCAGAGAGAGAGAGGGAGAGGGAGAGAGAGAGAGAGAGAGAGAGAGAGAGAGAGAGAGGGAGAGAGGCACTATTTAGCAAACAAGCAGCAGGATTAACAACTGAAGGGAGATTACGTGAGGTTACATGATAACACTTGAACTTTGTATGCATTTATTTTGCTGTTTTCTCTGTTCAGTTGACCATATTTCCAATCTGAACACAATATAGAGCACAGGTGTCAAACATATGGTCCGGGGGCCAAATCCTGACCACCAAAGGGTCCAATCCGGCCCGTGGGGTGAATTTATGAAACGCAAAAATTTCCACTCATAATATTACTCAGAATAATACCTTTTAATGCCTTCAGAAATGTTTTTACAACCATCATCTATGGACATCTATAACCCTAGACACAACTGAGTAGATTTGGAGACTCATTGATGTTGACAAAATATTGCACATTTATTTCACTTTGTGAATAAAAATAAAACAAACTTCATAAAATGTGCAAAAACAGAGGTCGATCCAGCACCCTCACTGCATGAACTGGTCAAGTGCTATGATTGGATTTCAGCGTAAACATGAGCCAATGAAGATGAACTAATGATCCAAATATAATCTCATGTCAAGTGCTTTAATTGTCTAAAGTAGGCTCTCCCCTCCCATGCCAAAAACGTAAGCCAACCAGCTGAGCGTGCAGTGTTTGTGAAGTGGAACAGACGCTAAATATGACGTCAGCTTCAAAGTTTTGCAGACATAGACAGGCTAAAGTCCACTGTTTAAACCAACTACCACCAACTTTAGCAGAAAGAATTTTAATCAAAATAAGACACCTCATCGTAAAAAAAAAAAAAAAAAACATTAAAAAAAAACAAAAAAAACCCATCTTGAGCCAAATTTAACACTTTTAAAGGCCTTACATTTTTGTAATTTTAATTTATCACCTTTTAATTCTTTTTAAAACCCTGCAGACACCCAGTAAAATCATTTTAGTTCAGGTTCCACATTACATCTGTGGTGGATCAGAAAAGTAAAATACTATCACGATAACCTATAAATAATGACAACTCATTCAGTTTTCACTTTTAGCGTCAAAAAAGCAAAATTACACGAAAGCATTCACACTTCTACGCCATTCTGTCCTAAAAAAAAAAAAAGTAAAATAACCTGAACGAATATGAACAACCCGAAATGTCTTAAGAGACTGAAGTGTAATTTTACCAGTATTCTGCCTGTTTCTAAATGTTCTGTGTATTTGTAGATCCACTGTGCTCTATATGTTGTCATGCACATGTGTAAATGATAAACTGAGACAGAATATTATTAAAATTGCGCTTATTTTTCTGAAGAAATTTCAGTTTTTTCAAAGTTCTTCGTGTTAGTCACATTTTTTAAAGGATAGATTGTAAATGTAAAGTTTTTCATCATGTAATTTCACTCTAAAACACAGACAAATGGATGGAGTTGACATTATTACAGTATTTCACTGGTCCGGCCCACCTCAGATCATATTGGGAAGATGTGACCCCTGAACGAAAATGAGCTTGACACCCCTGATATGGACCATGTTTCACAGTTGGAATAATTTAGTTTTCAGACAAATTCCTCTTTTTATTCCTATTTACACACATCAGTAATCACCTTTACACTGTAACGATGACATACTCTTTATCTATGAGGAATAAATCACATTTCATGAGAAAAACTAGCCTGAAATAAAGTGGTTAAAAAAAAAGCATAAGAGGATTTTCTTGCATCTCTTCTCATTGTTTTAATAAGTCACTAAAGTGCAGTTCAGTTTATAATACACAGTCATTTATAAACACAGTAAAGAGAATAAAAAAGTCTGTGTATTATAATAAACAGTTGGATTCTGTTTAATAAGACGCTAAATAACGGCGTCCAAATAAAGTCGCACTAGTTTGGTTTGTCTTTCTTAGAACTTTGTTGCAAATTTCTAGCCGACTCGTTCTCTGAAACCCCCAAAAAGTTTCATTTCTGCTTGTACAGCGATGTTAGAAATCAGCAAAACCCCGGTGTTCTATTCATTTCATTTCAAAGCTTCCCTCCTGTGAGGCAGAACTTAGCTGCGTTTTTTATTTTTTTTATTTTTTATGCTGAACACTTATTCAATCCAATCCAATCATATTCCTCCAACAAGCAGCTCCATGTGATCAAAGTGTGTATACATCCACGGTGTGTGATGCTCACTGGAGCAGGTTTTCACTTGAATCCTGTCACTCACACAGACAGCTGCCCCCTTACAGTCGTCTGTAGTTCATTTTGTTGTCGCTTTTAAAAGTTTTCCGTCAACTGTTGCGCTGTTCGGTCTATTTTTTGTCTTTTCCCCAAAGGAAATAGGTCTCTCTCTTTTCTCTCTTTCTCTTTTTTTGGACGGAGACCAATAACAGGCCTTTTCCACTTCACTTCTCCTGATGCTGAATGAGCAAAGGAGGATCCCAGAGGAGCAGGAATATTTTATTAGAGTGATATTTTCAAAGTTCCTCTCCTCCTCTGGCTTTCTTCCCCTCTCTCTCTCTTTCTCTCTCTCTCTCTCTCGTGATGGAATTTTAGGATGCTGCAACAATTCTGTTTGTGTGTGTGTGTGTGTGTGCATGTGAAAGAAAACAGCTCACACAGAGCAAAGACAATTCAAAGTTACAGCTAAATGACAGGCTGGGAGCTCCGGTCTTTTGAATTGCATTGTTTTCTTTTTATTCCTGCTTGGGAGGAGATTGGCGGGAAAAAAGAAAAAAAAAAAAAAGCCCAATTGGGACAGAAAGAGAGCAGTTTAGTCTCGGGAGAATTACTCTCGGCACAAACAAAAATAGCAGATGATTTTTGCTGACAAACACTTTTTAACACAAGGGTGTTTTTCTATTTTTTGGGGCGAGTAAAGCTCTTTTTGTTTTCTTATTTATAACATTTCAAAGAGGAAAGAGCTGTATGTTGTAGCCTCGATTTAGTGTCGCTTAAAGATGTATGCGGTAAAATAGACAGAGCAGTTCAGATTAATTAGGAGGGTTGGGTTTTTTTGCCCTGAAGGAGAAAATAACATCCACTCTGTGATTGTAAGAAGTCAGATGTGAAACTACAATAAGAAAGTCAGACAAATCCACCTTTATGTACTTTTATTTTTGCATGAATGGTACATTATGCACACAATTACACACACATACACACTCAGACAGATACACACGCCCTTTCTGCAGGACCTTGCAGATGCAGCAGAAACAGTGGAGTTGGTCTCTCTGGTAAACAAACAGTGAGAGGCTGCTGGGAGTCTTCACTGGGCCTCCAAATTATAGTCTGGTTAACCAAAGTCTCTGAGCCAGCCCCTTTACTGCGACGCATACACACACACATATACACACATATGCTGCATGTACACACCCCACATCACATGCGTATGCGCACATATGCACATGACCCGCGTACACATGCACATGCACATTAAAGGCACACTTAAAAAGCACATATACAATCAGGTTCTAATGGGACTTTGTCTGCTCTGCAGTTAAGCCCAGAGTTGGAGATTTTATAGACATAAGAGAGACTGAGAGGGAAGCACACCCCAAGGGCCCATCATAAATATTACCCAATCATCAGGCTCACAGTGTGAGGCGATTACTGATGAAAAAGAATCCCTCGCAATGTAAACACGGGTTTAATGTTTACAGCTTTAAACCCTCTATACCTGTTTTATGATTTTAAGGGTTTCTTTACTGGCAGATGCTGAGCCTGAAACATTCAGGGAGCAGCCTCTTACCTCTGTGTAGCTGTGTGATAATAGTACTTTGTGGTTTCTAAGATGTTTTCCATTTATTTGGTGGTGCTGTATTTTTTTTTTTTTTTAACATAGTTCACTGAGGGGAGGTTGAACTTTTTTTTAATTGTCTGTAAATGAGTTCTGCAACTACTGGGGACACTTTTCAGTCTCCAGAGGACGCAAGAACATATCACAGTGATCTATGACGCCATTAAATCCAGTTAAAACATTTAAGATGATCAGTTCTCAGGAAATTATTCGCCATAAATCTCAGGCTCCCAGAGTGACAGCGTATTCCAAGCGAACAATTTAATTGTCAGCCAGAGACCACATCCCAACAACCCCGCTGCCAGAGAGGGATTTCTTATGTATGTGACGTTCAAATTCTCAGCTTTGCTATAATGCAACACCACAGACTGTACTTGAAGGACAGCGTTTCACAATGTAATTGATGTTCCCCGTGGGACTCAGCAGCCGATGAGTCTCCCTGCTCAGGACTCGATTTAGGCGCTATAAATTTGGCGTCATCTGAATCGCAGAGAGGGGCAGAGCAGACATGACATGAAAAGGCCCTGTCCTGGAATAACCGGGAAGTTCTGAATGTTTGTGGAAAAAAACAGGGTCAGAGGTCACAAAATCAAACAATAGTCATTTATCTTCTGTGAAATCATGTTTTCCCCAAACTCGCAAGATGTTTTCTTCCATTGAAATCCGCTTCTTGAAATACGACTGGGTTTGATTTTGTTCAAGGACATCACGGAAAGCTGTTAAAAGTAAACTCCAACTCATCGCCCCCTCTTTGCTGTTTCACCCCCACCTTGTTGTGAGTCATTTCTGACCAGTAGCCGAATGGGCTCAGTGTAATTACAGGCTACATGATTTTTCAGCATAGGCCTGTATGAGTAAGCTGCATCTGCCACAACATTCTCAGCTTCATTTGCACACTTTATTTTTTTTTTGTTTTTTTTTTCCGGTGGGCACCTAAAGGGGACGTGAAGCATCGGATGTTGCCGTACATGTAAAACTATCATGTTAGGCCCCTCACAGTCGAGCTGGCCAGGGTCATTTAGACGGTTAAACTGTTTGGAATTCAGTGCAGTTTGTATGGCTCCAGGTTGTAGAGTTCAAACTCAGTGTTTTGGAGCAGCTCCACCGTGAATGAGCTGGACCGGGATCAGGAAGCGATCAGGAAAAAGAGAGAGTGAGATCCAAACCCTCGGAAGCGGAGTGCTGTTGCTCGATGCACGCCCAGTGCTGTGGCCGCTCGTGGAGCCTACCCAGCACTGTTTCATTTCCTGTTTATCTGATTGGCTGTTGTCTCCATGCTGGACATACTGACAGTTTTGATGTTGATTACCCCCCAGAAACGGTGGCGGCAGTGCAGTTTTTGACGTAGGTTCACTTATTATCATTTTAGGACCGTTAACAAAAGCCTTCACCACCCATGCTGTGAACATAGCCAACTTAAACACATAGTATATTTCATGCATTTAAATGTTCCAAGACAAAAAATGTATAGTACATTTCCAGGCGTGGGTTTACAGCGCCAATGGCTAAATGTTTATGTCTGTGTGCAATTGAGCATCCATGACAGACTTTTTCCCCCCATCTATGCTATTGCCCCTTACATCGATTTGGCCCAGTGCACCTGGACATTCCTCCACCATGTCTCCACACAAATACACACATACATCCTTGTCTCCTTCCTTTCGCTCCCCGTCTCCCGCCGCTGTCCATCTCAGCCTTCCTCCTTCCTCACCTTCCTCCAGTCTGGAGCTGGAAACAGGAGCAGTGGAAACGGGCGAGTGATAGCCGATAGCCCCCCTGTGAGTGCTAGTCTGGGCCGCTGCCTGTTTGCCTCTCGCCCGTAGTCACTCTATCTATCTCGCATGTGCCTCCTTACCTCACATAAATCATCCTCCATCTACTGCACCGACAGGGAGAACAGAGAGAAATCTCCCCCTATAAATCTGGTATTAGTTTTACCTCGCATAATGAACACAGAGCTAAACGGTCCTGGATACATGAGAACAGCATGTCTTGCAGATGTACTATAAATATTTTGATACTAGCCGGCTAGTTTGCAGAGGGGAAGTAGACCAGTGAAATACACAGAGGAAGGGAAAAGTGTAAAGTGGAATGTTGGCCTAGCCCAAGTGTCTGTATTGTCTTTAGCACCTACAGAGGGTCCTGATCCAAGAAAAACGCTCTTTACAGGGTTCCTGTTCCCAGCCGTGGTGCGGTACCACTCCTGGATACGCTGCGTTTCCTTCAAGCCAGTCCCTCAAACTGGTCTCGGAGGAGGGGGCGCATTGTTTGATTAATAGCCCGATCAGACCTGATTGAGTGATAGATGTTTGAAGGGAAAACCAGCATGCCTTAGGGATACTCTGAGACAAAGTCTGGGAAAAGGCGGCTCCAGGGAGGGTTTGATTGGTGAAACGTCTGAATTAAAGTGAAGGACTAATAATAGCATAGCTAATGACACAAAGGCTGCACAGTGTACACCAGCCAAATAAGTCTGATGACTGTAGGCTATGGATATTTTGTTGCAGTTACATACTGTAACATACACACACACTCTGAAAATATACCACACACCCATAGAAAAGTGGAAAAACTGAAATCCCCCTCTTTAGCGTGTTTCTGGCCTCGGCCCCGGGCACTGTCACCTTACCCCATCAAAGAGCCACATACCCGCACATAGAAAACACAGTTTTACACACATGCAGCCTGTGACAGCAGGTGGTGTGTGACACGTCAACATCTGAAGGCTCCCTGGCAAGCAGAGAAAGACTCTCAGCTCTTTGCCCCACTCGCTCTGATCTATCATTGGGACTCTTTAATGGCAGCCTTCGTCACATATTACTGCTTTATTTTCTCCTCTCCATCTCCCAGCCCACAGAAGTTCCTTTTTTGTTCCGATTTTTAAGTACAAGTGATCTCAATTAGGGACCTCCATGAAGGCAGTAGGCGGCAGACAGTCAGAGCAATAAGAGCAGAGAGGAAATTGTCTTTGTACCCCCCACCCCCCCAACCCCACCACCACCACCACCACCACCACCCTCCTGCCACAAGCAGGGAGCAGCCGCCCCCTCCGTGTCTCCATCTCTTTCCATTCTGTTCTGTGCCATTTCAAGAACACACTGAAATATCATACAAACTGTTTTCTACATCCCACTGATGAATAAATACATCAAATCGTGTAGGCACCGCTGCTCCGGCCATCTAGATTTCCAATACAAAACTTGAATCACGCTGCATGAAAATGGTTGCTCAGAGACGTGCATACACACCGCAAAACGTGCCGTCCTTGTCCTAACAGTTCACGGTGATGTCACGGGCTCAGTGACAAACAGTCATTAAGGGCTTAGCTATGATCTGGGATCAGTGCGTGGATGTGAGGCGGTGAGGCTGTGTTGATGAGGTCACGAGGAGTAAGGTTTCTGCCCATCGTCATCCTCCTCCTCAGTTCAACGCTGCTGGCGAGTCAGTTCATTAATAGACGTGCCTGGCTGGAGCTGAACGGGCAGGCTAGTTTTTGCGGCTTGACGTGTGCTCTTCTGGTCGGTTCGGTTGATTGGCTAGTGGACTGGATCTTTTGGACGCTTTGCTGCCTAGCCTGGTGGGCTCGCTGATTGGTTAGCTGGCAAGCGAGTTGCCTGGTGGCCTGCCAAACATGGAAACATCCCGTTAGAGCTGAAAGCCTGGGCCTCGTCACAACCCTCTTCTAGAAAGCTATAATTAAGTGTCTTGAAAAATGCACCACTGTGAAATGGAGCCTTAATCCTGAGTTCTAAGTGGCTATACTTTTCCTCTTGAATGATGAGAGTATGTTAGAGGTAAAGGAGAGAGGATTGTGTTTTTATTTTAAAGGGGATTCTAAAGTGTTCTTGTGTTTGTGTCTGAACTCACAGAACATGTGTGAGCTCTTAATGGACTTTACAGTACAAGTCGGAAGTATTCAATAGTACTCTGACTCCTATCTTTCTACGTTTTAACACATTTGTACGGTTATATCTCATCCACGCATTTACTGCTAGCATTTTATTCACTGTTATTGATCATTTTGATTGCACAAATTCCCAATATCTAGGCTAATCTCAGTCTAAATAAATGTGAAACAGAAAACACACTTATAAAAGATAGAAAAGATGTAACAGGACAAACAGACAGAGAAAAAATAGATATATAAAGTGATTTCCATGACAGGGAGAACGACTTGTGAATGAAGGAGCAGCGAGACGTTCATTAGAGCGGTTTAATAGTCGGTGAATAATATGGCATGAGGTTCAGTTTGTGTTCAGTGGCTTTGAAACAGAAACAGCTGGTGGAAATAAGTACAAAAAAATAAGTACACTCGTTTTTACTTTTAAACCCATTTGCTGGAGTAAAAATGCTGCAGGGCCTAAATCTTACATTTTACTCTAGTAAACTGTACTTTAGCCATTTATGGTAATAGGGTGAACGATTTCAAGTAAAGAGTTGTATTGCGATTTCTCCGGCAAATATTGGAATTTCGATTTCAACCACGATTTTTTTTTTTTTTTTTTTTTTTTTACAAAGTTTCAGTGCAAATTAATTCAAACAATGAATTCAATAAAGCTAATGCA
>JAQQZY010000017.1:22451778-22474608 GCA_030068375.1 Ostorhinchus rueppellii | reverse complement strand
TGTACCCCGCCTTCGCCCTAAGCAGCTGGGATAGGCTCCATGTGACCCCCGTGACCCTAGTGAGGATTAAGCGGGTACAGAAAATGAATGAATTCTCCTGCTACAGAAATTTCCTGCTGAAATGTCGCCCATTATAAGTAAATGGGGAAAAAATATTTTAAAAATTCATAAAAAACTTTGACCTACTTTTCCCAAAATGCAATCAGATCTATTCTGGGTCACTGGTAATCTATAAACCCAATTTGGTATGAATTCAACCAATGGTTTTGCTGCTGGAGTGTTAGCAAATTAACAAACCAACAAATTGAACCCAAAAAAATACCCCTTGCCTCTCCTTCAGAGTAACGATTAAAAAAATGAAGCAGTGTTAGAAGAGGAAAGTTACACAAAAATCAGAGTTTGACCAAAAATATGATTTAGACAATGATGGTACAAGGCTAACGATATGTGTAAATGATGTTATAACCAGGATCTCATGTCAAACTGACTATGTCGAGCATAATATTTTTATTTATTTATTTTCTTCCAGTGTGACATTGAACACTTGCTCTTTCTCCACTATTCCACACCTTAAGATGCTCCCAGACTTTTTTTTTTAGTCAAAGTCAATAATCCTATCATTTGCATTTACCTTTATCATCATCTCCTTCACTGCCATGTGAACTTTGTACAGTACATCACTGTTATCAGCGCTTTTTCACTGAGCTTCATTAATTTCACTCTGAGAGACTGGCATCTGAATGAAAGAGGGTTAGATTTCAAGAACAAGTGCTAAAGGCGAGAACTGATGAGTCCACTACCATCAAACATCGCTGACTTATCCTTCAGATCATTTATAAACATTCTGACTCTGAATTCACTGAAGTATTTGCTAATGAATTGGAGTGTGTAGCAGTTAGTATACTTGCACCTCTGCCACATAAATGTACATTTTTGTATCATGTTGACTCCTGCTTGTGAACTCTTAATGTCTTATCTGTTCTGTACCACTGTTAATAGTGCCGGCATGTCAGCTTTAATGACTGCTTACATTCCCCTCTAAATGCTTCAAGTAATTAGAATGACACTTTCTTTCAGGCAGTCGTCAGCCTGTACTTCAACCAACACTTTAACTCCTTTTAGCTTTTCCACTAAGTGGTAATACTTGAACTGTTTTCAAGGCTTGCTGTCTTCTTTACACTTAAAATTTTCTTTGACTTCAGCTCATATTCAAACTTCCTTCTGTTTAATACATGTTCCGTCACCCCTTCCATTTGTCCATTCGCTCGTCATCATTTCTGCATAAAAAAAACACATGCACATAAAGTCAGAAGTCATGTCTTATTATATCCATCAGCTCAAAAACTCCAGCATTAGTCATATCAAACAACTGTGTGTATACACTCTATTGGACCTCTCTGTTCACCTTGGAAATAGGTGTACTTATGCCAGAGTCTCTATTTACATCACAAAAATTCAGCACAGATGCTTTAGCCTCTTCATTCTCATCAGAATACCAACAATCCAGTCGCCAGTTTGGATCAACAGTATAGTTAATCTGACTGTAAAGTACTGTTTTGGTGCCTGAAAAGGTCTAAGTGATCGAGCAAACACAGTAATAGAGTATAGGCTACTGATCAAAAGATTGGGTTTGGCTCAAGAAGGGAGTGGACAGGAGACTGAATGCGTTTTGATAGTGCCATATATTATTGAATAAATGGTGATAATGACATACAGCAGTGAGGGTAAATATATACAGTGCACAAAGAAAATATACAATATATTCAATACATGGCCATTCAGTAAACACATGCTCCGTTCAGTACAGTGGGAGAGTCACAACCAGAGGCAGGCTGTGCATTTTAACCCTAGGCCTTCAGTAACATCCTATTTAGGCCTACCTAAATTAATACACCTCATAATAACATCAATATGACACCAGGGCTTGAGAATCCATACAGAATCACACATATACATTACATCACCCTTAATACACTGCTCTACTTTTTTTTTCTTTTTTAGAAATTATCTGTTTCAGAGATTAAATGTGCTAAATGTTAAGTATTTTAATAAATTTAATTGGGAAACAAATGACAAGTTCTGGTTTGCTGATGATTTACGGGATATGATAAAGTGTTAGTACACATATATACTGGTTTATGCACATTTATACTATTGATTTCTAAATCTTCCACTAGATAGAACCTGTAAAGTGAATATATTGTCATGTGCAGACGATGTTTTGAAGTAGATCTGGTAGCTCTGACACAAATATTCCTTTGCAGTTGAACCTTTTCCTTCATTAATTCTCCAATTTCACATTTTGACCCCAAACTGTGTCTCGGAAACTTCAGCCAACCAACATTTATGACTTAATTTTTCTATATCAGTGACTCACGTGGTTTAAAAAAAAAAAAGGACTACTTTTATTTCTTGTAGAACAGTCGGTGTAATAGTCAGTTTTTCCTTTTCTGTTCTGATAAAATTGCAGTGAGACCGTGTCATCGTACTGTACCTGCTGATGTACAGTTCCATTTCTAAACCAAGCTATTAAATATACTATAATTAAATGTAAAAATCTGCCAAAAACCATGTAAAACACACTTGAAAAAAAAAAAAATCTCTAATTAAATTGATGGCGTAAAATTGGCTAAATGGTTGTTATTACTTCATTTATAACCTACAACATTTAAGATGTTTTCCACATTACTCAAATGTATTCAGCGGTGAAAAGATGATATTGTCTGAGCTGAAACTTAACCCTGTTGGAATAACTGGCTCCATGGTTCCTGCAAGGCCATGTTTATCACTATTACAGATTTAATTACTACTATTCACATTTATCCATCCATGAATTGTTAGTTGATCTTTGAGAATGTTGGACAATGCGAACCATATTTCTGGTGTTTGGGGCACATGGAGGGGAAGTGTAACTCAATCACTCTTTTTTTTTTTTTTTTTCCTCCTCTCCCGTCCACATGACGAGGTGCCAGATGCGTGTCAGTGCTTTCAGACTTTATATATATCCCTCCCACATCCTCACACACAAACACACACTAACAGACGTGCATGCGTGTGCACGCACATACTTATGAAACGCTAGAAGTCGAGTTATTTCAAGTAACTCGCAGTCCTCAGTCTGTACCTTTTTTGGCCTAAACACAGATATCTTATTGTAAAATATATATGGCTATAGGTTCGACTTTACAACATAACAAAACAAGCTGAAAGGACCCAAATAACCTGACAGCTGTGCCTCCCAGTAGTCGCTTTTTTATTTTGAAGCAGGCCTGGATTATCAAAGGCCTTTGTTTTAGACGCTGCAATAAAAATAAAAATAAAAAAAACTTGTTTGGTAGCGACGGAAAAAGGAGCACAGAAATGTCCCCGCACATGCTGTTGTGATGTGGCACTCGCAGAGGCTCATTGGGAGACTGATGGGTAATCAGGGCAGAGGGTGGGGTGGGTGATGAGAGCCCGGCTGAGATACGGAGCCTCCCTCAGAGCTCACAGAGGGTAGAGGATGCCCTCTACAGTTGACACAGGAGGGGCTGGAGCAGGCCTGCACACCCACTAATAAGATTCACTGCAAACTATAAGAGAAATTACAATGGAAAAAGGATTTATTTGTTTTCCACTTACAGACATAATAAAAATAAATTATGTAAGTATGATATCAATGATTGGAAATACATCAATTTAATCTAAAATTCATCTTTATCTTTAAAATTATCTTTTTTCTTGTTTTTGAAATACATATCTTTTTATTTCATTTAGTTTTTGCATTTTTTTCCCTTTAATTTGCACGTATTTATATTTGAACATGGAGGAAATAAATAAGACAAAATCAAGAATTAACAGGAAATATATACAACACATTCTCTGCATAAATCAACAAACAAATAAATAAATATGCAAGTCTGGAATAAGAGATAAGATATGACTTTACTGATATCACATTAGGGGAAATTACTGGGTTTATAGCAGCAAAATATAAAAAAAAACAAAGTGCTGAAAAACGGACAGGAACACAGGAATGGCACATAAAATCTTAAACAGAATCTGTCGTTTCTGACTTGTTTTGCACAAACATGTACATTATTTATTCGCACGTGACGTTAATATTGTACATCTTTTCAAACACTTTCAGTATCTTAAATTGTTCCTACTTGTATATTCATTATTGTCGCAGCTTCTTCTACAACAAACATCAACAATAGTCCTAAGAAGTCCAGTCACAGTCCTGCGTCTGTGCGTCTTTTACGCATTGGCACTTTTTTTTTTTTTTTTTTTTTTTTTTTTTGATTTGTCTGTGATGCATCAAATTGTCCAAGTGAATGAGGTGAATGTTTTCTTTCTCTCTAGCCCAGTCGCTTTACTCTAAACAGTCACATGGCTGAATGGACATAAATTAAAGCCCGTGTAAAGTAGAATACCTGTACACCTGCACAACAGCTCTCCCCTGCGACCGAGTGAAACCCTACTCCTGCGCCTCTACCTGACTCACCGCTCTCCGGTGACTCACTCACTCCTACCTTATGGAGTGTAAGTCACTTCTAGTGTCGGACTCGGCTCTGTGAACGCTCCTCTGAGCCTCATATTGTCAGGACATAGTGGTAACACAACACGGATTGATGGACTGGCGCGTGTTACCGACTGGAAATGACCACCTCTAAAGTTAGGAGCGCGCCGACGGTCCGGGGGAACGGTGACATGTGGGTAGGTACGGAGGAGAATCAGTGTGAAAGTGTGAATAAGGGCAGAAAAAAAGCGTAAAGCCCCCTGTGTGTGTGAGAGTGTGTTTCATGAAGGTATAGACATTACACAGACCTGTCCGGCCGTCTATATAGGCGTGATAGATTATGGCGGAGGGAATGGATCTGACTCCAGACACCACGTGTTGGAGTCGCATCAGCGCAATAATTGCTTGGGCGCTCGAGCTATATAAACCACAAAAAGTCTGAGCACGGGAAACCCCGGCCTCCAAACACTAACCACATTTACGGCTACAAAAACTGGATTCGTTTTTCCGCCTCCTTCATCTCACCGGCGATGATTTTTCCCCCCTTCTCCGACTTCATCCACCTTTTTTAACCCTGTAGAGCAACAAAACCTGCGAGATATTTCACGGAAAAATACGCACACCTTTGACGCGTCGGAGGGGTTATAAATAGGGTTGTTAAGTATTGTTAAAAAAGCTGATTCCTTTGACTTTGAAAACTTTTTTGTGCGTATCTGTGTGTGTGTATATGTGCGTGTGTGTGTGTACATAGCCTGCGGGCTTTCAGGGAGCCTTTCAGTTTGGCACAAAGACTTCAATGACGCACCTGGAGCAGCGCTTTGAGTTCTCATTAAAAGAAGACAGACAAAAAGTTTTTTGAGCATGTGGGTCGACTGTTCCATTTTAGACCGGCTTTTTTTGTAATCGTATAGCCTATTACGCTCTCGGACATTTATTTGATGTTATTTATATCCTCATATGAACAACTGCGTTATGGCGCATGGACTCGTCCCCAAAGTTTGAGAAAAGACCTGTCATTTAAAACATCATCAAGTTTTTCAAGGCTTGTTTTTCTTGCCGGAGAAGTATATTTTATGTCGTTTGAAGGCGCCCACTAAAGTTTGTAGTGGAGAGGGTTGTGAAACGCGGTGTGCGCTCTCCCAGTCCCATTTTCCATTGGCAGACGCGCTGAGGTTCTCAGAGCAGCGGCACACACTCCGACTTTCTCCCAGACTCGTGTGAGAGAGGGAGAGAAAAAGCAGCTGGAGAGCCTTTTGGTGCCTTTTTTTTGATAATCCACGCTGTTGTGATGCGAATTCCCGTAGATCCCAGCGCCAGTCGGAGGTTCAGTCCGCCGTCCAACAGCCTCCAGCCGGTCCCAGGGAAGATGAACGATGTGAGCTCCCCAGCCGGTCAGCCGGACGCGGCGGCGGCGGTGCCAAGGCTGCGTCCCCACGAAAACCGCAGCATGGCCGAGATCATCGCCGACCACCCGGCTGAGCTGGTCCGCACCGACAGCCCCAACTTTCTGTGTTCGGTCCTGCCCTCCCACTGGCGGTGCAACAAGACCCTGCCGGTCGCCTTCAAGGTGAGTCCGGAATCTGTAAACGCGCAGCGCAAATGAAAAGGATTAGAAACCGCAGTGGGATCCCTTGATCACTGTGAAGAAAACAACCACCTAAACCGAAACCAACCTAAAAAAAAAAAAAAAAAAAAAAATCACTGTGTTTTTAAAGGCCTCATGATGCTTTTTAAAATTGACTTGTGGACGCATGGAAAACTTTTTACGCAAAACTAAGAGTTTATTTCCTCCCTCCTGTTCCACATGACATTTGAATTTGATCAACTAGATACTTTACAGTTTATGGGGGGAAAAAAACTGCTATTGTTACACGTTAAATAATTTTAATAATGTCACCAGTTAATCATAGATGTTGAAATGCGGTCTGGAAAATATCATCGGTTTGTCACTTTAGCGAAATAATTTAGAAAGAAAAAAAAAACATGAAAGAAAAAAGAAAGGCCAACACTGTCAGAGAAAGACTGGATGAGGAATTATATCCGTATGTTTTGTTTTTGTTTTTGTTTTTTTTAAAGGAAGACATGCATGTTGTCATTGTTCCACATTTAAAAAAAAAAAGATTATTTATTGCCATTAATCAGTTATTATTGTTCACTAGTGTAGTATAAATGTAGTTTATTTAATCCAGTGAATAAAGCAATATATTTAACTGACACTACACTATAATTTACTATTTTAGACATTATCTGAGCACATGTTAATAAATATGTAAAATATATATTTCAACTTAAAGGGGCAAATTATAACCACCTTATAAATAATTACACTTGATGATAGTAATCAAGCTGTTTATGTTTTGCACAAGGAGCAAAAATGCTCAGCTATGAAATGTTATTTATAAGCCGAACATGTGTGGTTTATACATTTGAGGCATTTTTGAAGCCCTGACAATTTTCTGCTCCCATGATATTTTACAGAGAAAGGCCTATTCATTACATGACAGATATTACTGAAAGGATGGATCAAACACAAACACCACAGTGAAAATTTGTAGCTGTAGTCCTGGCCCAAAATCAAGTCTGACACTTTTAAAATATAAGTGTTATTTAACTGCTATTATTACTACAGCTCAGTAATTATTGCAGTGTTTTGAGCCTACTCATGTTCTTTTATCTGCATCCAGGAATCTAAATGATAACACAAGGCCTCCATGCTTTTGTTTCAGAGGCTGCGTTTGAGACGCGATTCTAATCAAATTCATCATCAAACTGCTTCAGGAGAATTAAATTAAATCCATTTATCAACATAATTTGGTGAAGTATGGCATGATGTAAAACAAGTCTGTCACATCAGCTCCATACGTTTTTATCAGTGGAAGCGAATGAAACAGATATTTTGGTTTCACACCACTTACAGTATGATTTTCCAACTGAAAAACAATATCATATGTTTTTTTTCTACTTGCTTTCATCACGGTTTTAAAAATGAACAGGGAGAGAATAATCCCCTTAATGACTTGCGTGTTTGACTTTGCGTCTTCACTCTAGTTATTGAATTACTGCCCTTTGACCTCTGTGTCCAGGTGGTAGCCCTGGGAGATATACCTGATGGAACTGTTGTCACAGTGATGGCAGGGAACGATGAGAACTACTCCGCCGAGCTGCGGAACGCCTCAGGTGTGATGAAGAACCAGGTAGCTCGCTTCAACGACCTTCGCTTCGTGGGCCGCAGTGGCAGAGGTGAGGCCTGAAGACGTCCTGCGCTCTGTTCACCCAACACTTCCACTCAGTGGGAGCCATTAGGTTCAGTGGTGTGGATTAGTGGTCACATTCTCTACGTGGCAACCACATAATGATCTCCCTTAACTCCAGGCTCAAGGCCCACCGCCCTTCTTCTGAAATCTCAAGGGTGAATCATATAGCTCCCTCTGTCTTTACTTTGAAATTAGCAAATGTTCTTCCATACGTGTGGGTTTTTTTATATTTTAATCTAAATCAGACACAAGTCTTTGTAAAAACCCTTTTTTTACCGTAACATGGAGGCCTGCTGCCTGGTCTATAGTTATAAAAAAGTAAAACCTTTAAAACAGATAGGATGTGCATCAGTCTTGCATCAGCTGCATAAGCACGTCCTGAGCCGACATGTTCACCTGACATGAACCCTCTGTGTCCAGGATTATAAACAGGCTGGGTGGTGCTGCAGCCCTGCGGCTGATCACACTCTGCACATATCCTCAGGCTGTCAGGGTGTGAGATGGAGGCTCCCTCCTATTGGGTCAAATGGCATTCCCTGAATATTTGGCATCACTGAAGTGACTATTTGCATCATTGGCTTTCTTCTTACTAAATCATATTATTTACGATCTGACTTACAATCTTTTGGCGCCTCTCTTTTTAGCACCTCCTCACACTCTCCTTTGGGGAATATTTCCAAAAGGACTTTTATTTCCAAATTACACAGAAATGGTTGTGTGTGACAAGATGGTGATGGTAAGTGTAGTCAGGAGCTCCTCTGGTGCATTTAGGGACTTTGACCTTTTATGCTACAGTTGTAAAAGTTGTAAGAAGTAAAAGTACTAATATCACATGTAAAAATGTATCACTAAGTCTGAAAAGAGTCGTCACTGTGCAGTTGAATAAGGTTTTACTCTTATGTGTGATGTTTTAGACCTGTTCTGCTTCATACGCCTTTGTGTAGCTGAAGCTGCAGCAGTACATCATATCGTTTAAGATCATCATCTGTTTGCGGCATCACTGTCCTGTGAGAACCATGTATCGCTAAAAAGTCAACTTTGCGTGAACTCAGAAAAACAGGCCTGTTTTCAGCTTTGTGACACTGCATTTTCCAGCAAATCCAAGTGGATTTTAAGAGTATTTTCTGAACCCACAATGGAACAGTTTATCCTCCAGTTTATCACAAAACATTCAAAGTCACTGAAAATACATAATATTCACTGGACAGGAAGGGTATGAAAATTGTGATCTGAGAAATTACTAACATTGTCAGACAAATGTTGGAGTAAAAAGTACAAAGTTTGCCTGAGTTAGAGTAGAGTAGAAGCACAAAGTTGCACTCTAATAAAGTACCAGTACCTCAGATTGGTACTAGTGTAGTACTTGAATAGAAGTACTTAATTACGTTCCACCTCTGTAGCTGTCAAAAGGGCTGGAAAAAGTTGGCACGGGTGACACAGTATATATGGAGAAGGGATGAGGGGACTTGTTGCCATGGGGACTTTGAGTGCGTCCTTTCGCTGTGACACAGAATCTAGTCACAGGAAGTGACATAGGAGCCAGGGGAGATCAGACTATGAGGTGTCTGAAATGAATACCCCACAATGACAGAGATAAGTACTCGCAGAGTGAACCGATAGGATGTTAGATCGCTAAAAGTCATGCACAGAGGGACGGAGAGAGGCAGGAGTGGAGGACCAAGATTGATAGTTACAGGGCTGTAGTATGATGACAGGTAATGGGATACTGTTGATAGCATCGTTAGAGTTAATAGTGTAGTAGTGTACAGGGTCGCCTTGAGAGGAAGTGTGAATTAGATGGATTGTGGGTAATGCATGACAGCAGTGATGATTTCAGGGAGCACAGGTCCTTTATATCCGATGACTAGCCTGAACCGACTCCGTCTGCTTCACCCACATGCACCTCCAGTCAGGTATGTGGGACACCTGTCGCTATCTCCCTCTTATCGCTACTTTGAAAGGAATGTTTACAGTGAGAAGCGGAAGAGAGTTAGATACACATGGGTAGATGGCTGCGACTGAATGAACAGCTGCGCAGATGAGTCGCTGCAATAACCTGCCCCCCACTTCCTGTTTCCTGTGCGTGGCCATGGTTACGTGATGCATCTGCATACCTCAGACGTTAGTGCTGCTGCTGACTTGGCTGTTGCGCCCTGATTCATAGCATTCCTGGTGCATACACATAAGAACTTGCACACAGTCAACCCCAAGGCAGCAACTGCTGGGGATTATCTAGAGAGGAAGTGACTATTAAAATGCCTCTCGCCCACTCATGCTGGGTTAGACGGGGAGAAATTCTGGATAACAAGATACTGGCTCCTCCAGTCAATCTTCCATTTAGACTCTGCCAAGGAACCTAAATAGTCTCTCTGAAAACAGCCAATGTTGTCTGTCGTTAATCCTCTCAAAGTCGAATTTTCCCAGTTTGTATTGGCTATTATGTGATCACAACCACACTTGTGACATGGGGATGGTTTAGAAATGAATGCAGGTCATTGTCCTCACAGATGGTATGTCATTTGATGTTGTTTGATGTCACCACAGGCAAGAGCTTCACCCTGACAATCACAGTATTCACCAACCCACCACAAGTGGCCACTTACCACCGAGCCATAAAGGTCACCGTGGATGGACCACGTGAGCCCAGGAGTAAGTACCGATACACGCACACCCAGACAATTGGCACGCTCATGAAATAGGATGTACCCAAAGATCCTATTTGTGTCCTACTGTCTTTATAAACCGTGGTTATGTGTAATATCAACAAAGCGAAAGTACATTTCACATCAGCATTCCTAGATATGTGCTGCGCTCTCAAATTACATTCACGTCATTTTTTTTTAGCCATTTACAGCAGTTGTAAGGGTTAGGAAAAGATACCAAGGTTTGGTTTGAGGCAAAATTAGTCAAATGAGATGACTCAGTGTTGTTCCCTAATACCGAAACCAAATCACAATCTTTTTCCAAACCAAACCAAAGCACTTTGATGACAGTCAGGATTCAAACTCTAACTACGGTGGCAAAATACTGGTTTATGTAGATCCACCACTGAGCACACTCTCTGTTGCAAAGGAGTGGATCCTTCAAAAACATGGTATTGTGACTAAATGTATGCATGATTTGCAGAAAACGTGCACTGCAACAGTTTGCACTTTCAGTATTGCAACGCGTGGGTGTGTCTGACATTTAGTGGCAATAGAAAACAAATAAATGCGCAGCTAAAATGGTGACAGGCTAGTAAAACAAGTTAATTAACAAAAGGAGCTTTCCTGGAAAACTTGATAGTGGTAATTAGCAATCAACTGGCTTTTAATCAGTCTGACCTCTTAGATTGCAGCTCAGGCGCCCATGTGACACTTTGAGAGAGAAGAAGAGAAATAAAAAAGTGAGGGGGAATATTCCTGACAGGGTACACTGGGTAGCAGAGTGCTAGCATCAGCTCATTTTAATGGGCCATATAAAAACAACTGAGGAGGAAAAAAAACTTTACTATAGCTGTCAGTGCCAACTGGTCTGGCATGCAGCTGTTTCCCTAACCCTCCTCCCTATTCATAAAAAAACATATTCTCATCTCTCGGCGTCTCAATGAACAATATCACATCACAAACAACCCTCCACCCACCCGGCCCCGTCACATATGGCACCAGGACGCACAGAGACACAGAGGAGCCAGGAGACAGTAGGATTAGTACCACCATCAGTCTCTCTCTGTTGTAGGAAACCTGCCTGTGGTGCCAAAAAACGCCTCACACAACTCCAACATCAGTGTTCATCAACACTCGCCGAGCAACAGAGGCGCACGTTTGTCCTCAAAGGCACAACATACTCACAATCGCACCCTCTCTCGCTCTCTCCCCTCCATCCCGTTCACTCCCAAGCCATCTTGTTTGATCAAAAGCATTTCCTGTGCATCTGCTGTCCCCCGTCACACGGCTTTCAAACAAGTCCTGTTATTTGGTGGCGACCAGATGGGAGAAGTTGTTTAGAAAAGCCCGGGTTGGGGCTTTGTGGACTTGGGTTCGTGTCCAGAAAGCAGGAAGTCAGGGCTGTTGAGAGGTTGGGTGGACTCAGACAAACCTGGGCTCAGGTGAGGCTAATAACCTCATTATAGCCTGGCATCGTCTCCAGATTTTACACTTTGATCCATTGTTCTAACGTTTTACTCTCCTGCTCAATTTGTGGCCTGAAAAAAGCTTTAAAGTGGAACAGAACTTATTTTCTTTTCCCCCGTTTGCATGTTGGAGCTACGGTCTCTGGACAGTAATTTAAGCAATAAAGAGTATGTCATCATACGTAACCTTTGAACTTCTTTAGTTTGCTGTTAAGTGGTCAGAATTGCAGCACTGGTGTAATTTACCCCAAAACTACAGCCAGAACACGTCTCCCTCTCAGGGGTCATTAAGCCGAGGTCAGAGGGTGGCAAAACACACATGTGCCCTCTCAACCACACCTCCCTCCTCCGAGTCTCAGCACGGAGAGCACCGGCTGTGTCCAAAACTGTGATTCTATCTGTGAACGCTTCATTGACACATGGGGGCTTTGTCGGCCATTACAGCTCTATTTTGTATTAAACGAGTGGGTAATTAGGAGGCCTGTGGTACACTGGGCCAGGGAGGGGCCCCACAGGGAGGGGACGCACGGAGAAAGAACAGTGGGCTGTCTTAAACCTGACATACACTGGCACTCTGTGGCCTTCCTCTGCAAAAACACCACATTGTTTCTGGAAAATACGATGACAATAACAGGAGGTTTTTTGAAAGCAGTCCTCAGATCCTTTAGAAGTAATACCTCACTGTCAAAACATGGCAGTACAAGTACAAATACTGCATTCCAAACAGTACTGAAGTTAACATATGTAAGAATTATCAGCAAGAGCTACTTAAAATATGACAAGTACAATTAGACACTGAGCAGAAAGTATCGTAGTTCTATGGGATGTTACTGGATTCATATTGCCACCGAACTAATCTGTATGTTTTTTTTTTTAATTGAAAGTTTTATATGTACATTTGAGCTTCTTCATATAGTGGCATAGTTTAATCTGCAGCAGTGCGTCATATTCGATCAGATCGTCATAGGTTTGATGCGTCGCTGTTGGAATCAGCCCTGTTTTCAGGTTGTGATCATGCATTTCACCGTGAATTCAAAAGGATTGTTAAACCTTTAAAGAAACACTTCATCCTCCAGTTTGTCGTAAACTTTCAAAATCAACATATTCATAGATTTAGTATCTGCTTTTCACTGGACATAAAGATTATAAACTGAAAAGGAAAAACTAATGCTGTCAGATGAATGTAGTGCAGTGAAAAGTACAATATTAGCCTCAGATGGAGTCGAGTAAAAGTATCAAGTTCTGTCATTTAAAAGTACTCAAGTACATGTACCTCAAACTCATACATATGGACAGTTCCTGACTAAAAGTATTTAGTTACACTCCATCGCTGTCGAGAAATAAGTTTTATAGCTATGTTTTTGTTTATTCTTTTCCACTTCTCTTGCTGTTACTGGCAGTTTCGGCTCCCTTTTAATAACTTCCCTAGATGTGGGTGTCTTATTCAGGAAGGACTTTGAGTGTCTGTGTGTTTGATGAGCCTTATGGTAGCCATATGACTTTTCCTCTGGGCTGTCAGTTCCTCAGCGGTTCCTCATCCAATATATATCAGCGTGGATATAAAGTCGGACCACCCGTGAATGAATGGCGCTCATATCTGTGAACTGTGTTGCAGAGCTCCAGCTAATTAATTGGGTGGTCAGAGTGACGAATATCAGTGAGGCCTAGTGTAAAGATCTGCGGTGTGATTCTTCTCCGAGGTTTACAGTATGTGTGTGTGTGTGTATTGGTATGGTAAGTGGTTAGTCAGGTCCCTCTGGCCACTGTGTTATTAGCGGGAGGCTAACTCGGTTTCTGTGGCTCTCATTGTGCTTAATCGCTTGACAGCTCCTGGTTACACTGTGGTTTGCCACTGTACCAACAACTCAGCAAGGGTGTGTTTGTGTGTGTATGTGCATGTAAGCATGCAATATGATTGCAAATGTGCACAAATGTGGCTACAGCCTCCATGTTAGTCTTTCTTTTGCATGTGTGCTCCCACATGACATGTTCAGCAGAGAGTGTGTGTGTTTTTGGTGTCATTAGTCGAGTGCAGCCACGGTGCTGATTTGGAGCAGAGCTAATAGGTCTAATTAAATGTCATTTTGAGCTAATAGACAGGGAGTGGTTGTTTAAACCAGTATGCTTTTATAGGTGGTTCTGTCTCCTTTCAGCTGTTCCTGACGGTGGCTGTGACCAGCTGAGACAAACTTCCTGAGTGATAATAGCTGAGCCGTAATAACACAATATACAAGGCTTTCTGTCCAAACCCACTGTTCTCATTATAGTTAATTGATGACAGGCAAACATAGGAGGTGACAAAAACCATTGTGGCGTCACACACACAGTGTCTTGCTCTGGCGTGCAGCAGTGGTTATTGTACAGAACTAAGTATGTGTGACACGTGTGTGTGTACGTGTGTGTGTCAGTGGTGGAGGTTAGTGGTCAGGCCCGTCTCTGCTCTCGCTGTTGAGGTTTAAAGCAGCCGGGTCTGAGGGGTTCTGGGCTCTGGGATGGGGACGGGGTCGTGTTTTGGTTCGGTTTTGGTCAGGGTGTTAACAAGTCTGGTGAGGAGGCCCCAGTTCCTTCCAGGCCTGCAGATAATATTAGCGGTTCAGGAGCCCGGTGTGCCAAGCCAAAGTATTTCTGTGACTTTAGCATGACGCCCGCACACACAGATAGTTACAGATGCACTTTACTCCCCAGGAAGTGACTCTATGTTTGTGTTTCTGGTTTCTTTGTAATGAAGTCTATTTCGTGAATGTGTTTTTGGTTCGATGCCTGAAATAAGGTGTGTGTTTGAGATGGAGAGATTTTCAGGTTTTGGTGTAGGATGTAAAATATCCCACATCTGAATAAAATTCTAGATGAGCTTGGTTGTTTGTTGATTTTTTACGTCCATGTTAACAGCCTCTACACTGATTTGTATATTGAAGTTTGGTTTCCGGCAGAAATCTTCACATTTGCTCCTCGGTTCTTCAGTATCTTTTCTTCTTCTCTCCTCCAGCAGCATCCTTGTGCAGCACTACCGAGCTTAGAAGTTAGCTTAGAAAGCGTTTCAGCTAACGGCACAGCACAGACTCAAACACAAACTTCACATAAGCAGATGAGCGTGCATCAGACTCGCACATTGGACGTAAATAAAATGGAATAAACTGTGGCTAAATGACTTTGTCGGGATCACAGATGCAGCCTTGGTTTATTGTGCTCTTGCAAAATAGCGCAAGCAAAAAGTTTTGTGTAAAAGAGGAAAGCATGGGAGATCAAATTATAAATTGGAAGCAGTTGTGTTGACTTTGAATTCATGTGACTGTAACTTTCATTACAGCATTTCAGAAATCATATTTGTTAAGATTGTTTTACTGAAATAACATGTATCGTGACTTCTGTTTGCCATGGAGCTTTTTTTTTTTTCCTGCTATAACCCAAACGCCGTTGGAAAAATCCCACTGGCTTTTTGTCGAGGGTGATTCGAACTTCCACGTCGGCCTACAAAAATACATCACTCCTGCAGCACTCTATTCACAAACACCCACTCACCTAATTAATTTGGAAGGGTTGCCAAGCTACGCGCTATTAAAAATCCTTAAAAAAAAAAAAAAGTCTGCCATTTTCAGTGCTGCTATTCTGGAAAAAAGCATGAGTAAGTAAGATACCTTCATTAACATGTCTGTCATGACGACACCAAGAGGCAGTCCAACTCCTCCGCGATGTGTCATCAAATGCACACATGCCATTACATGCACTCGCAGGGTGCTATTACCTGTTGTAAGGCCCCGGCTTTGTTTCATACGACAGCCGTTAATGCTTAGCGCTAAATGCTAACATGCTAATTATGTTGCATTACAGTATAAAAATGATGTAAGGCTGTTTTCGTTTCATCTTTTCATTTCCTCTGCTCTGGAATAAGAGGCCTTTTATTTTATGGATTAGCCCGCTTTATATCAGTGACTGCCTCAAGCAGTCGGGAAGAGGGGGGGGGGGCGTGATAGAACGCTTTTGTATGGCATCCTGGCATTTAAAAGGGGGCTTTAGTCTGTCTTTATGCGTCCTGATAAGATTGAATAGTGTTTTCTCAGTGATTGAATGATATAAACGCACACACACACATCCACACCTACCTGCTGTTGCTTTACTCGAAGCACAATTTTAACAATGGGAGCCGAACAAATAAAACTCACCCAAACAACAGGAGAAAAAGGAGTGAAAACAAGGGAGCGAGGAATGGAAAAAAAAAAAAAAGAAAAGAAAGAGAGAGCGAGAGAGAGACGGAGAGAGGGAGAGAAAAAAAGACTTCAGGCTTTTCCAGAGGCAGTCAGTCAGTTGAATGTCTTATGAAGTTCCTTGAAGAGGTGCCAAAGCCCTACAACGCAAAACACAGAACGGTTCAACAGTGGGAGGGGGAGACAGAGAGGAAGACAGAAAAGTGAATCATAAAAGGAGATGAAGATTAAGAAAGAGGGTCCAGAGCTGCTTCGCCCCGGGCTGCATCTAAAGTCATCTCTGAGGGATTTGTTCTCCCCTGTTCTGAATCAAAACACTTTAAAGAGTGTCTGAGATGCACACGCACAAGCCAAGTGTGTGTGTGTGTGTGTGTGTCCTTTCAACACTGTGCAATACTGTGTCTATAATGCGTCTTTTTCTTCAGTAAATGTATCACTTTTTGGGGATTGTTGTGTAAGTGTGTGTGTGTGTGAGTGTGTGTGCCCTTCTCTTGCCTGGCTTGCTTCCTCCAGGCTGGAACGCATGGACCACACAGACGGCTGGCAGCGCTCCACGACAGCCTGGCTCCCCCTTTCTCTCCCTCTTTCTCCCCTTCGCCTGCCGCTGCCTCATCTCCCACACCTCCTTTTTCTTTTTCACTTCTTCTTCCTCTTTCTTTACTTCCTTCTTTTCCAATCCCCCCTCTTTTTTCCCCTCATCTCCCCTTCTTCTTCTTCTTCTTCTTCTTCTTCCACTGTCCCCCCCCCCCCCTCCTCTCTTTTATATACCAGACCCCCATCGTCGACAGGCGGGCGTCTGGCCGTCACCCACTCAGCGCTTTTCCTCTCCAGCCACGCTCTGCCAGCTTCAGATTGCCACCTGAAATAATTCATTGTTTCTGACCGCTCACAAAAACAACATGGCCACTGTGAGGGCTCCAAATAAAAAGTGAAATATAGACCCAGTGTATTCATTCATCCACTTTACTGGCTGTTCCACTGTGAGATGACTGACACACACATACACACAACTACAGACCGGCTGATTCAACCCAGGCTCCATGAGTGTACTTTTTTTTTTTTTTTTTTTCTGAATCAGCCCCAAAGATACATTCATCGGAGCTCACCCAGTGATCATAAACCAGACTGAAGGGCTTAGAGGGCATGACGTGACACCAAATTTATAAATTATCCCATTTATTCAGGATTTTCTGGCTCTCCACATTTTCCTCACATGTTACTTAGTCAGGCAGCAGACACGAATCTCCTACTGATGTCTTTACAGTGATACTTGATTCATGATCATTGTTTCATATGTTACTGAGGAGCGGCGTTTAGTTACAGTTACTCGTTACTTCTCTGGAGTTGAGCGATCACTGTATCAGTAACTTCACAGAAAAACTATTAGCTGTGTGGAAAAGTAACGGCTAGTAATAGCATCATGTTGCTTTGTGAAATGGTTCTGGAGGCTGGATTAGTGTGTTTTGGTTTTGTTTTGTTTTGTTTCGTACGTGATCTTTAGGACTTTTTTTTTACAGCCAGAAAAAATTATTAGACAATTGAAAGTCATCAAAAATAATAGTTATGCAATCCTGTGTGTATCATGCGACAAAAACAGACCGAAAAGAAAACATGGAATGTCTAAAAGCACTATTTTTATCAATACAATGCCATAGATATTAATGTAAGAACTGAAGGGATTTTGTTTTTTATCAAGAAAACATGGAAAATGGATAGATATCAGCTCTGAAATTCAACTATTATGAGCTATTTTTGTTGGTATCATTATATATGTCCAAACAAATGCTATGTTTAGTTGTACCAGGCATTAAAATGAACAAGAAACTGAAGAAAACAAGGGTGGTCTAATCATTTTTTCCAAAACTGTATATGTAGAGGTTAAATCCTGCTGCTGTGGTTGTGCCCATGGGACTTTATTCAGGGAAAAAAGAAAAAGCGTTACAGTCAGCGACAGGAGACGAGTCATTTTTTGATTCCCTCTAAATCCTCCCATCGTTTACACATGTGATGCTCATCAAATTAAAAGGTCGTTATCCAAGTCGACGAAGTTGTTTTTGTGGTAAAACTGTTGAACAATCAGACGTTGAGAATTCAGAAATCATCATTACAACTGTATCTGTCACTGAAGATGTTTGTGCAAGATGTTTGTGCAATAACGGACTAGTTATTTTCACCTCTGCTAAAGCTTTTGGTAAAATGAACCAAGGAAGCAGCTGTTCAGGCGTTGGTGATGTGTGTCACATGTGACCGAAAGTGCAGTCCACTCAGCTTATGAACACAAAACTAGTTGTTTCACTACTATCTTTGCCACAAACTCTGACTTTTTTGGCTCATAAACTAATCCTTCAACCCCTTGATGCCAATTGTCGCAAATTTGCACCAAACCCCCTCCGCTCCAAAATGCAACCAAAATACTATCTACTTGAAAGTAAAAACACAAGTGAATTTTCTTTTTTCCATAATTGGAATTACATTCAGGCATCAAAGGATTAAATCAACAAACATTTATGTAAATGGTTCAAACAGGATCGAAAAATTGTCTCACAACGTTGACCGTCGTTAAAGCTGTGTATGACTTTCGTAAAACCCAAGTCATAGCCTAAGTGTCACGAATCTGCAGGTCTTTCCGTGAGTATGCACCTAAATATTTTCCCTCACCCTGAGCAATTTTGAAGTGTACTCCACCACAAACAATCCATTTGTTTACAAACAGAGCCAGTAGGGCATTTGAGCATTTCCAGAAATTTGTCGTGACATGCTTTGTGGTTTGTGGGAAGTGGACTCCACTCTCTTAGGCTATGACTCGGGTTTTAGAGATTTGATGAAAAATCGGTAGTGGAAGTCGTACGCAACTTTAATATTTTCCACCATGTTAGGTTCACACTGCCTTAACCCCTTGATGCCAATTGTCGCAAATTTGCATCAAACCCTCTCCGCTCCAAAATGCAACCAAAATACTATCTACTTGAAAGAAAAAACACAAGTGAATTTTTTTTTTCCATAATTGAAATTCAATTCAGGCATCAAAGGATTAAATCAACAAACATTTATGTAAATGGTTCAAACAGGATCGAAAAATTGTCTCACACCATTGACCGTCGTTAAAGCTGTGTATGACTTTCATAAAACCCAAGTCATAGCCTAAGTGTCACGAATCTGCAAGTCTTTCCGTGAGTACGCACCTGAATATCTTCCCTCACGCTGAGCAATTTTGAAGTATACTCCACCACAAACAATCCATTTGTTTACGAACAGAGCCAGTAGGGCATTTGAGCATTTCCAGAAATTTGTCGTGACATGCTTTGTGGTTTGTGGGAAGCGGACTCCACTCTCTTAGGCTATGACTCGGGTTTTACAGATTTGATGAAAAATCGGTAGTGGAAGTTGTACGCAACTTTAATATTTTCCACCATGTTAGGTTCACACTGCCTTAACCCCTTGATGCCAATTGTTGCAAATTTGCATCAAACCCTCTCCGCTCCAAAATGCAACCAAAATACTATCTACTTGAAAGAAAAAACACAAGTGAATTTTCTTTTTTCCATAATTGGAAATAAATTCAGGCATCAAGGGGTTAACTTGTCACCACATAAACTTAATATTTGAAGAAATTATTTCTCAGATCCGTCAGTATTTCATCACAACTTAAATTAAAGACATAATGGGTAAACAGACCATTGAGAAAGTAACAAATTACATTTCTAGTTACTTGTAATCCAATTTGGGCTGCATAATATTGGAAAAACTGACATTGCGCTATTTATCCGCAGTATAACAAATAGAGAACTTTTGTGGCTCCTTTTAGAATTAATCCTAGAATAATTGGGCACAGAAAATAAGAAAAAAAAAAAGACTTTACTCTTTTTTGAGTGTCATCCTTCCTTTCTACAGTTCTATGGGTTTATTATTGTTCAGTGCATCAACAAAGTACTTTTATGCATCCAAATGTTATAGAGTTTCTGCTGTTCCTTATTTTCAGGTTGTAATAAGTTGAGTTTACCTCACTTGACATTACGTTGGACTGTTTTGGACTGTTGCACATGTGCACACTGTGATGGTGAGGCTGATACGGTGCAGGCAAACTTCCAACACTGATCTTGATGCGGTTGAGGGGAATAGGAAGCGAGGACATTTGTACGTCTTTTCACAAGAAATCCCAAGACAAACTATTCCACAGTGAAAGGAGCTCGAGTGTTTGAGGAGTGTTTTGAGCCAGGACATAGAAAGGAGCAGCTAACCATCCGTTAAACATCTTTGTGCTCAGGCTTTGATCCAATCTGATGCTGCCATTAATTACAGAGGACTTACATTGTGTTTGCCTACTCGCTCTTACTAAGTGCTATCAGATCAGGAGAGGCCCGTTGAACACTGACTTTTGTCTGTGGGACGGCTGAAATAATACTATTCTAGGATCAGTGTGCAATTAGAGATACTATCTGTAGAGGTGTTATCCAATCACTATTAATCTTTTGTTGTGGCAGCATGTGTGAGCTTACACATGCAGCCGTGTGCACAAATGTACACGACTGCCTGCGCAGAGGTGTGTTTGTGTTGTGTCCATTCTTACATGCGTGTGTCTCTATGTGTGCATATTCAAGTCGCTCACATCTGGTCTGAATCTGTCCGTGTTTCCGGCTGCTGGCTGGGCAGGGAAGTGGCAGGCGCTATCGAAAATCTCCGCTGTTTTCACAGGGATGATGGGAATCTCAGGGACTTTCCCTACGGCAGTGAAATCATCCGCCTTTCCCGCTCCTTTAAATACCCCCGGCTCATTCCTCCACCCTGCTAGGGTTCCGATAAAACAGCTGAGACGTCTTGTGTTTGGCAACAGTTGTCGTCTAAAAGGTGTAATTAACTCATGAAAAACTGTATTTACTGTCAAGGCCGCTAAACTAATGGACTTGAGGTCTGGCTGTTTGGAGTGTAAATTGGACCTTAATGTGGTGGCTGACATGCTGCATTCCTCTATCAGAAAAATACATAGGTTTGGCTCCAAATGGGATGCAGCTATAGGTTTCCTGACTTTATGGTCATCCTGGTGGGGAAGTAGATAGTTACTGAAGCGGTCAGTTGACAGGAAAACAATTAAAAGTTAATCTTTCAAAATTTTACTCAGTTAAAAGTATGTAATTATTACCAGAAAATGTACTTACAGTGGTCGTTTTGCAATATAATGGTCTCCAAATACTATATGATGTTTTAAAATGAATATTACTGCTGTATTAAAGGAGTGATATTTAGGTTTTTTAAAAGGAATTCTGCATTTTCAAGCATTTCCCTGTGGTCTACATAAACTGTAAATGAAGGGTTCTCCCCAGACAATGGAACAACTGCACTGTGCTAGGGTACTGCTAGCTCAGCGCCGCTATACTCATTTTCCCCTGATAATTTTGCTAAAATCTACTAAAATTCATTGGGTTTGCAGGAATGCGCTCCATTTTCCAGTGCCATGTTGTTTTTCTTTTGAAATCTTTGCGGAGTTGTGACTATCACAAGACTTTCTTCCGGCACCCCCGCCCCCACCGCCGCTAAGATATGAGAAATTTCTGGGGAGAACCCTGAAATGCTCTGCTTGGGTCAGAATTCTTCATTAATTCAACTCCACAGGTCCATCTTCAACCCTATTTCTGAGTAATGACACCAGAAAGGCTATTACTTTAAATGCACATGAGCCACTTCAGGCCCCGCCCCCTCCAGGTTGTTGGCTGTGCTGCTCTGCCCCATTCAACCAACAACTGAACATTTCAGCTCGAAGTTTAGACATAATTTCAGTTTTTACTCCAACCGCTGCTGCTGATTAACAATTATGTCGTACTCGGAGAAATGTTCGTCAGAATTCTTGACCAAATATGGGCAAATGTTGTGATGTAACTAGTTATAGATGCAACAAATTAAGCAGGAATTTAAACAGGTTGTAGAAATCCACTAGATTTTTGCTCAAATTAATATAAAGATATCTTTGCAGCAGCTGGAGGGTTCAAATTCAGACTTTATGAACTATTAGGGTCCAAATACACAAATAAATGAACCACAGACTAATAAAAGTGGGTTTAGATAAATATGAGCCTTTTAATGTGTTTGTTACTTTGTTGTAATGTTGACCTCATTTGAACTACTTCATGCACTGTTGTGTAGTTTAATGTGCTATAGTTCACCATATTCTATTAGATCTGCTTATGTTTGAGGCATCAGCAAAGGGGTTGGGCAGGTTTTTTTTTTTTTGGACAACTCCATATTTCTTCAGGTCATTGACATTTTTTGTCAATATATAGTTTATAAAGGTAAACATGTTCATATAATTTTACTTTTTTTATACAAATACTATACTTTTTATACTTCTGTACTGTTCGTTTTAGTATAAGGAAAGTAAAATTATATAAACATGTTTACGTTTATAAACTATTGACAAAAAAATGTGAATGACCTGAACAAATATGAATAACCTGAAATGTCTAGAGAAAAAAAAAGTGTAATTTTATCAACATTCTGCCTGTTGTTGATGTAGATGCAGTGTGACCTGTGTGTTGGGATGCACATGTGGAAATGAGAAGTTAAAATCGAACTTAAAATTGACTTATTCACATTTTTTTAAGGATAGCTTGTAAATATTTTATTTTTTTTTTTTTATTTAACTGTTATTTAACCAGGACAAGGGGCACAGTGGTTAGCACTCATGCCTCACAACTGGGTTCGATTCCCGGGCGGGACCTTGGGACCTTTCTGTGTGGAGTTTGCATGTTCTCCCCGTGTCTACGTGGGTTT
>JAQQZY010000017.1:22430770-22444782 GCA_030068375.1 Ostorhinchus rueppellii | reverse complement strand
AGCAGTGTCTGTAAGTTCATGAACATCCATTAGTAATCACCTGAAATATTGACGATCAAACTTTTATGCTCCATTTATCGCAATGTTAACGAAAATTTCAAAGTGATCCAGAATGCAGGATTTCTTCCGGATCATCCTAAAATTTTATCCGTTCTTCCTTGTGCCATTTCTAACAGTTCCTGAAAATTTCGTCAAAATCCGTCCATAGCGTTTTGAGTTATGTTGCTAACAAACAAAGTAACAAACAAACGCACAGTAAAACAAAACAGACATCGCCAGTAAAATAACTCACCTATACAATTAAAAAAGACTTCCATAACTGTTGTTTTTGATAACTTTTGATGGTTTAATATTTTTTCGGCGACTATGCTACGTGTTCATGTGGGACTCCATTTCTCAGTCAAATCCTTGGTTCTGTTCTGGTGGACTGGACTTGACATAGTGCTCAAACTATATTCAAACATCTGTCATTTAATGTGTTGAAACTATGCACGACTCAGAACACTAAAAACAATGATTTACATGAACGTTTTTGCTTTTTATTTACTCACAATTCAGAAAAATCCCCCACTTCATCCTCTTGTTCTTGCAAATCAGTCCTAATAGTATTCAACATTTTATTCTACACTGGAAATCAGCTGTAAAGAATCAGACGTACACTCTGCACCACACTATCCAGTGCACGGACGGGGGTCAATAAGCCACAAACCGAGCAATAGAAGGTGAAATGTCACACCCCGTAGCCTGGATGGGACCAGCGGTTTTGTGCGAGCAAACGCAGCACGTTACACTGCCTGGCCTGCTGGATCGTCTGTCTTTCTCTCCTCCGTCACTCTATCGGCCTCCATCCAGGAAGGTAACCCCATCTCTCACGGTTCAGGATGGCTGCTACCTGATCGCCCCCCCCTCTGGAGGCTCGTCACAGCTCGTCATTTAGCTCTTAGTTACTCTCTGGCATTGCTTGGCAGTGTTATTTAGTGGATCATTTGAGGGACGATTAAACAGTGGAGCGGCGTGGCGGCCAGCGGGTCGTATTATGCACCGGGTCGGACTGGAGCTGCAGATGGAACGGAGTCTGAAGGGAGAGGTTTCTGAGGCCAAACTTTTAAACACCATTGTTTGGACAAATTGAAATCGCTTTTTTATAGTAAAATCTTAATCAGTTCCTCATCGGTTTCTTTTCCCGTACTGGTGTAGCAGTGTTGAAGTGTGTGCAGCAGTTGTTTTGGTGGTTGTCTGCTGGTGTGTTTACACCCTGGGTGTGTGCCAGCGAGGCTCTCTGTGCCTCAGCTGCAAGCACAATGTTTTATAAGGCAAACAGGAAGATCTTCTCTTCGAAGGTAAACATTAGATGTGTCATTACGGAGGATGTTGCGTAACGTGCCCAACTGATACTTACCTCTAAACACAGAAACAGCTCATAGTACACACAGTTGTTTTTGAGTGTTATTGTCAATTTGCAAAAACAAAAGAGCATATTTGACGTTGCAGTTGTCCAGGGGTAATTATTCTCTTCTTTTTCTCTTTGTATGTCTGTCTTGGCTCCTTTTCTCCTTCCACCCTTTCCTCTCCCGTTCCATTTCTACCCATCAGACCCACGTCAGTCCCAGTCCTCTCCTCCCTGGTCGTACGAACAGACGTACCCGTCCTACCTGAGTCCCATGGCGTCCCCCTCAGTCCACTCCACCACCCCCCTCTCCTCCAGCCGAGGCACGGGCCTGCCTGCCATCAGTGACGTGCCTAGACGCTTGCCAGGTAGAACCACTGCTCCTTCTCCTGTCACGGCCACCCAAACGGCTACAAATAATGCAGATGATACATTTTCTTAAATGTCAGAGAAGGAGGGAGCGGGAGAGAGAAAGACGGACGAGCACACCCACGATTCCACACACAGACACAGAGTCCAAACATCAACAGAGGCACTCATTGAGCAACGAAAATACATATGCGCTACTATTTACCAGAGCGTAACACAGCCCAGTCAGCTGCTAATAGCTCGTTCTTAAATGAACGTGAGGAATTGGGCATGTTTTCAGAGGCCCACTGTCTCTCCAGAGAGCGGTTTGGATGCTGTTTTTTAAACAGTGGAGGGAAAAAAACCCCGATTGTTTCCTTTTTTCCTCGCTCCAAGCCTTTGATCCCAGAGGAGTATGGGTAATAACAGGCCCAGGGATAATAACAGGCTCGTGACTGACAAATAAAGTGTCTTTATAGCGATACGCCACTCTCACAAGGCATTCTGGGTAATTGCATTAGCCTGTCTTTTTGCTGTAACGGCAGCATCTGTGTTCCAATTTGTCTCTGTTTTTCTCCCCGACGTGAAAGCTCCTTTACAATCCCTACATGCCGCAAGACAAGTTTTCTCCTCCATACACCTGTTTGACTCGCTGCCATGTGAGGTTTTTTTTTTTTTTTCCTCCTTCTATTTCCTCGCGCTAACGTCCTGCGCCCTCCTCTGTGTGATTAAGCGACGTAGCCGTGTGACTCTGCATTAGAAGGGGTTTAAAATCCAGCCAGCTGCCTTGTCAGCTTTGATTAGTTCGGTCTTTCCCTTCAGCTTTCATCTCCTGAGCGTCAGGCTTTGTTCTCAAAGTGACACACGCGCATGAGCAAGCATGCACACGTGCGCTTGCATAAACACAGTCAGATACCCCGCAACCCCTCACCCCCACCCCCTCCTTCCACCCGCTTGCACACCTCGAGCGCTTAATGCCTCCTAAGTGATGTGACTAAGGCTCTCAGATCTCTGGAGATCATGTTGACACCTCGCCAGGCTGCACTGTAACAGTATCCAGCCACAGAACATACCGACAAGTACAAGCAGAAGCTGATATGGATGCTCTTGTGCAAACTCTGAACCCACACACACACACACACACACACACACCTTAACAGAATTCACTGTTGAAACGTAGCTAAGGAGCAGTTGCAAAAGTTAATCAGTCAACTCAAACACCTAATTCGGAAGTGATGCTCTAGAGTTTGGAAAACACTTCCAAATATTTAGACGGCGTTCCACTCTGGTTTCATTTAAACTAATAAAGTTCGATCTGGCTCATCATCACAGGGCCCCTTTGAGCACTAAAATAGGTCCAAATGTTAAAAGCAGGAGTCAGGAGTTTATTGAACAGCGCCGTTCATGTCTGAGATCACACTGCTCCTCCACAGCGGAGACAATCACCTACTATTTCTATTAGAATCAAACAGATCTTGTGGAAAGGGGAAGTTTAAAGGCCTTAATTGGCAGCATATGCTATCTAGCGACAAACCCGACTTCGTAATTCCTCCCTGCACATAAACACTGCGTCCACCCTCTGTTCCCCGCCACCCCCTGTCCTTTCACAGCAGACATGGTGACACAGAAGACGCCTAGTGATTTATGATAAGAGCGCCATTGCTGGACTAAACCGCTGAAAGGAGACGGACGAGGGGGAGGGAGTGTGAGAGAAGGGGAGGGGGGGGTGGACCTCCTATTCTCCTTAAACTCTGCGCCCAGCGTGAAGCTCGCCGCAGCCAGTTAGTGGTTTTGGGGTATTTTTTAAGGGATGAAGCGAAAAGAGGAACGAAGGGTGAGATGGAGCAGCTCCTTCTCGACTCTCTCTCTCTTTCTCTTGCTCGCACACTTTCACGCATGTACACGAACACACACATACACACACACGCTGGAGCCGATGGGAGGCGAGGAGAGGAGCCACATCAGAGCTCAGCCCTGCCTCATTATGGATCTCATGGAAACTGTTTCTGCTCAAAGTGTTTCCACATGTGCAGCTCCTGATTCATCCCAACTGCTTTTTTGTGTGCATACAGTATTCACACACATGCCCCCCCCCCCCCCCACCCACCCTACTACACACACACGCACACACACACATACACACATACACACATTTGCATGCATAAACAGTTATACAGATACACATAAACATGCGCCAACACACACAGAGAGAAACATAAATATGCAGAGGCGTAAACATATTAAGGCATACGCATGTGTGGGACGTTACTGATGTGTGTGTTAACGTTATCAAAACTCTAAGGTTTAAGTGAAAAAAACACTGAAGTTGATGAATAAAATAATATTTATAGTCCAATTTTATTCCATAAATGTGCCCACACCATCCATTAGCCAAAGTCTTTTTCCAAATTGCTTAATACACATATCTGGCTCGAAATATCTGATGACATCAAATTCAGTTTACCACTGTTTCATTTCCCACGGGACGTTTTCATTAAACTCAATTACGCCACAAAATGAACAGATCAACCCATATGTTCTTTTCAGGATAGATTCAGGGTTTTTTGGTTGTTGTTTTTTTTTTTTTAATTCAAGGAAACTGATGGGTAATATTTGGAACGAACAGACATTTACGGTAAAAATAACAAAGTTTAAAGTGACAAATAAAACGACAAAAATACAAGTCAGCTTTATTTACTGTCAGCCGGAGCGTTTTTAAGGGATTAGAGTTGTTTTAGAATTTCTCATTTTTAAGAATTTAAAAGAAAAACACACGACAAAGAGCTCTTGAAATGTGTGCGATGAAATGTGTGGTCTTCTTCCTAATAGTGACCTCAGGCATGGAGCATTGTGGGTAATATCTGCTGCTTTAGCTTTAAAACACACTACCTGGTGTCTGTTCTAGTCTGTATGATGTCACCAAAGAGGGCAGAGGAAGGCGACGGCACATGACACTGTTTATATCACGGGCCAAAGCTACAAACTGGACTGTTTTATGCACTTATGATATTAAAATGTGATATTTTGCTTTTGTTTTTGGAAATTTACCATCAGCCTTTGTGTACAGTTTTGAGTTTAGGCCAGAACAGACAGAGCAGCGGGAGGAGAGGGAGGTTTTCACATGTTATGATGATGTTTTGGGGATTTTTTTTTTTTTAGTTTCTGCACGCTTAAGCTACATCGGATAAAAACAACAAAAGAATTTAAAAAGCCACAAAGAGACACTGATCATCCCATAATCACTTGGCAAACAGTTTCAGAATCCAAATTTATATTTTATATACTTATATCTGACAATGTTTGAACTCCTTACCGTCATCTGTCACAAATTTGCATCAGTTTCCATCATGGAATCAACCGAGGCAGTGTTTTTTTTGTTTGTTTTTTTAACAATATCTTTATTGAACTTTACATTAAACAATAATTAACAATACACTCAACATAAAGCAAGCAATAAGCAACGTATTTCTCCTAAATAAATAAGTAAATGAAAGCCAATAAATAAAAAAGAATAAATAAAAAAATAAAATAAATATGGTAAAATAAGCATAAATAAACAGCATAAATCAGCACAAAACTGTCCAAATTAATTGGTCTCATAACATCTGAGAAACTCAATTAAAGATGACCATATTTTCACGAAAGCCTCTCCCCTTCCTCTGACAATATTAGTGAGTCGTTCCAATACAATACAAGAAGCCGTCCCCCTCACCCACAGATGTTCTGAGGGTCTGTCCGTTTTCTTCCCGTGTACACATCTCATCCTCCTGGCCTGCAGGAGCCCAAAGTCTGAGTGTTGACTGACCTGAAGTAAAAACACAGCTGTCTGCAAATATACCCAACACACACGTCTTTGTGAGGCAGTGTTTGTGTTCGATACATACCGGGATATTGAAAAAAAAAAAAAAACAACCCAGATCTCCTGAAACAGGAAAATCTGTTTTATTACTTTATTTATATTCGTATTGACCGTTCTACCTGCATCCTACCCACATTTCTGTCCATCTTCTGTACTATAGTCAAATGAACGCCACTTAATTTCAGATCTGCTGACGTAAAAACACAAATTATTATTATTTTTTAATAGTCTTGCGTATAATTCTGCTGTTAAGGGGTTAAAGGTGGGGTCTGAGACGCAGGCTACATTGTGAAAAGACACAATTCAAAAGTACCTTTCTTCAGACTCCTCCCCCAAAGCCACACCTCCAGCCTACCAGAACGTGCAACGCTTGGGGCGGGGCGGGACAAATGGCAGTTAGATATATGTGATAGACATATCACCATCATTTCAAGTGGGCGCTCAAAATGATTGGATGTTGGTTTTTCAGTCCTGTCCGTTCCACGGGTGACTAAAACTTTTAATTTTTGTGTCAGAGCATTTTTGTAATTGGGGTATGAAGGGGATTTTTAGTAATATAGTCAAAAATGCTCCAGAAAAACATCTCAGACCCCACCTTTAAGATCCAAAGCAGGTGTGTTTGAACGCCATTACCTGTGCTGTTGATGTCAGTGCGCTCTAAACAACTGAATTTGTTGTGTTTTTTAGGTTCCTCTGACCTCAGTCCATTCCCGGGTCAGTTCGAGCGTCAGTTCCCGGGCCTGTCCTCCCTCACAGAGACTCGATTCTCCAGCCCTCGGATGCACTACCCAGCCACCTTCACCTACACCCCTCCGGTCACCTCCGCCATGTCGCTGAGCAGCGCCCACTACCACACCTACCTTCCCCCTCCCTACCCTGGCTCCACCCAGAGCCAGAGTGGACCCTTCCAGACCAGCAGCACGCCCTATCTGTACTACGGCGCCTCGTCCGGCTCCTACCAGTTCTCCATGGTTCCCGGTGGGGATCGCTCGCCCTCCCGGATGATCCCACCCTGCACTAGCGCCTCGACGGGCACTACCCTGGTGAATCCCAACCTGCCCACCCAGACGGAGGGAGGTGTGGACGGCGACGGGAGCCACAGTAACTCCCCCACTGTTCTCAACCCCGGAGGCCGCATGGATGAAGCTGTGTGGAGGCCATATTGAAGAAGAGCAGGGGGCGGAGATCAGAAGTCAACTGATGTCATGGTTTGAAAGCACAAAACCTTTTTTATTAAAAAGGGGATTTTTGAGCTCTCATCAGCTAAGAACTATCTCCACCTTCAACTTGGAAATTAAGGTTGAGATAAAAAAAAAAAAAAGATCAGACTTGTTTGGACTTGTCTTCCTGGAATGTGTTTTGACCAAGGCACTACAAAGGGAGTCATTCTCACAGCAATAATGAGAAAGACACTAGACAGTTTTGGTTTACTAGGCCCAAGTGGATGAGACATTATTTCTCTTTTATTATAATCCACAAGCTAAGGGATGCTTCAACAATATTTGTAAAAGACTGCCTCTTTTGTATAGTGTTTGTATTTCAGTAAGGCTTTTTGCAGAGCATGTTTTTGTACTACGACAATATCAAGATGCAAGTTAAGCACTGAGTAGCAAGTGATGAGAGTAACGCGTATGTTACCTTAAGTGGTATGGACATTAAATTTGCTTTAAACCAATTAATTTAACTTGTATATTGTGGGTGAAACGATGTAGATTGAGGCGTTTTGGTTTTTTTTTCTTTCGTTTTAACTTATAAAGCCATAAATTATGTATTGTATTTGAAACTTGAGTCAAAGAAGTGTAATCTGAATATTTTTGATGCATCTATATGACTAAGTTAAAATGAATTGTTTTGATAGGTAATTTAAAGAGTGAGAGGTTTAATTTTTGTAGCACCCAAAGATTTAAATCGTTTCAAATATGAAATGTAATTTCCAAAGAGTATTGCAACATGTTTCTTCTGGTGTAACTTTCAGTTTAACTGCTCCTCATATTAAGAGCCCAACATCCATGCGAGGCGTTGACACACATTTGGCTTCGAATTAAACCTTTGGTATTTATTGAGCAATAACTCGTATTGTGCCTCTTGGCAACATACCATGAAATAGAGCTTCAATGGAGAAAATAATTATCCGTTGGGGAAATTCTGCTTCATTTCTTTCGTTTGTCTTTTCTGACATGCACAGATACATATGTATTTTCTTGTCAAAATAAGAAATAGTTCATTTATACTCAGATTGACACGTAGTCCAAAGATGATTGTGGTCGTGCCCTGCCTAGCCGTGCTCAGAATGCACACCACTTTCAATATTATGTGAACTCCTCAGGACTGGAATAATCCGTGGATGATCTGGAGTCCAGTAGACTTGCTATATCTGCATGTTGTTTTCAGTCAAGATTATAGAGAAAACATGCCAAGTCTATTACAGCTTTCATATCATGTGCAAAAGATAGCTTTGAAAAAGTTTGTCTTAGTGTGTGACACACAGGGGTAGTTTTTGTTGCATTTTTCAGTCTCTGAGACAGAAAAAGAAACACCACAGTTGAAAACAAAAAAAAAACTATGACATTCCTTTATTTATTTTTCATTTTCTGCTTTTTTACATGTTTACCAAACTGATTTGTATCTTCTTTATTTGCTAGTGGCATAACTTCACACCGTTTATGGCACCGAGATCAGGGGGAGTCTGATATTTACCATTTAAAATTACTATGTCATATTTTTAAAAATGGACGGAGTAAAAGGAAAAAGTGCAGAACGGAGGTGATTGGAAGCAGCTGCTGGCAGCAAACTGGTAACCAAAAAATATGGGAGACTTGTGTATGTTTGTTTCATAAAGCACTTATTTCTTGTTTTATTTCAAGCAGCACTTGCGGCTGGCTGCCAGCAGGGCTCGTGGTTTTGGTCCTCAGTGCAGATATAACGCCACTGGAGTCATGCATACACACCCACACCCACCCACACACCCACACACACACACACACACACCGAATGGATAACACTTGGCCAAACAAGCCATTTACATTGGAGTTGAATCTGATCTCACAAGGCAGTTGGTATTTGTTTGAAAAAACATATTTTTTCAACTTTCATACAATATGATATTCAGTGCATGTAGGTAATATAATAACCCAATTTTAAAAAGCTGAGAAAAACATTGGCCTGTCCAAGGATCAGGCTTCAAGCTTTTCATTGAAGGTTTGCACGCAGTGCCTCTTTCCCCGTCTGTGCAGAGGATGTTCTGAACTCACTTAATGGAATTGAACATGTCACACTACATTTCCCCAACTGCTTCAGCCCAAACGAAAAGTATTTTTGCTGTTACAGTGTAACATAAGAAAGCAAATAAAAACCTATTAGATTGGTGTGATTTTATTTTTTTTCCAGTTACAAAGTCATTCGGTGTTTCCACGGTAACTATGCACATGTGTTGTAATTCATTTAGTCCTCTTCTTTCTTGACCAGGAAATGGTCTTTTAAAACAGTTTACACATCAACGCAGCACTGACATCCCATTCTGTTCTCATCTGCTTTTGTTTGTGTTGTGTTTTTTTTCTTTCCCTGCAATCAACAACCCTTTTATTCCTTTGGTTAAACGTTGCGTGCGAACTGTCATCAAAGATGCTGACCTTGTATTATTTAATGATCACCGTGTATGATATCCAGGAACAGTACTTTACCCTGCTCTTATGTAAAGTTTACTTGTTATGTCTATTGTTATGCTTCTTCTCTCATGAACACTTGTCAGGAAACTTCAGCTAATGGAGACTCCATTAGATTTTGCTGGTACGTTTCATAAAGATCATAAGATGATTCTTCTTTTTTTAAGGGACAAACAGACCTGACAACAGTGAGTGAAATTGGCATTGTGATTGTACATTTGTTTATTTTAAGAATAAAATAGGAATTTTGTTACTTATTTTTCCTGTTAATCTCCTTTTTCCACTGTTTGTTTTGAAAAAAGCTTTGTGTGTGTGTGTGTGTGTGTGTGTGTGTGTGTGTGTGTGTGTGTGTGTATAGAAGTCTTTTACATTCTTTGCTGTTCATTTAGAAAAAAGCAGATCATGTAGGATACGTGTTCAGCGGTGTCATCTCTGGTGTGGCCTTCTGTCTCCACCAACATTGTCTTTGGACTGGGACGGGCCGAGGCTCCAACAACTACTGCCACTGCCACTGCTGTGGCTTCATTTCAAAGATACTCTGGGAAACCAAAGAGATGGAGACAGGAACAGAGACAGGGAAAACCAGGGAAGCTGTTTTACATTATTCCAAGACATAATAGAGCCAACCTAAGTGTGCGCACACACACACACACACATGCTCATGCCGACACGGAGAGAGGGAGAGAGAGAGAGAGAGAGAGAGAGCTGCACCATCCCATGTGTTTTTTTAAGGTTTCAGATTGGGAACATTCTCGGGATTTCCCTGAATATAGATTGCGTGGAAAAAGCTCGTGCTGGTTTCAGATTCACATTCTCTGCGTTCTCAGCCATGTCTAGCAATTATAATAATGAACTCCGGAGGAGCAATGGGACCCAGACACCCAGAGAAATTAGCATAATGTCCTGCATGCACGGGAGAGACAGCAGCACTGAAGCAGACTCGTTTAAGGAGGTTGGTCTCGAGTTTTTGTCCCTGTTAAATTTGGTGGTTGAACACGTTGCCAGAGATGATGTACCCTTGATTTTTATACCAGGTTGTAAATAGTTTTGCAGCACTAGCATAAAGCAGACTGCACATGCACTCCTGTCCTTATATTATGCAATTCTGCAATCAACAGACAGGAATACAAATAAGGGTTTATGAGGAGACAAAACCACTCCACACAGCTGACTGCTGACTGTGCACGCACACACACAACTGACAGCCCAACACAAACTGTTTACTTGACCTCTACAAATGTTTTAAAGGAGCAGCTGAGGCGGGAAGTGATCCTCCAGGGTCCCATACCACTCACAGAGCTGCATATCTCTTCCTATGTTTCCGTCTCCAGGGCTGAGGGCTGTGTGTGTGTGTGTGTGTGTGTGTGTGTGTTCATGTGTTCTTTTTCTGCCCAAAAAGCAGGAATGCATACATCTTGATTTCTCATTTGAGATAAACTCAGACAGAGCAGAGGTCTCTGCAGTGTAGGCCTCCACTGTTGAAGCAGCGTGAAGCTCTGACCTCCCTGAACCTTTCTTTATCTGATGTCATCTAAACTTAAGAAATGGTGACAGCCTACCTCCCTGTCATCTCTGAGATCAGAACATACCCACCATAAAATGCTCAAAATTGATCTTAATTTGATCTGATTGTAATTGAGTAACTCCCTCTCCTACTCCAAGAGAATTTCAGACTGAGTCAACAATAACTGTGTACTTTGGCGCACTCTAGTGGCTTTTTAATTTAACCTCAGGGACCATGGTGAGGGGCCCACCCATATGGTGTTCCACACAGCCAAAGGCAGGCTGGATGCAGCCAAACTAGCGCTTATTGTGTTAGTGGAACTCTGAAAGTACTAAAGTTTCACCACCACACATTGTGTGTGTGAAGGCTTGAGCCTGTGTAAGAGCTTTTATCCCCTAAATGAATGCCAGATATTAAAAGTTCTTCACCCTCAAAAAGAGGGGTTGTAAAGGACAGCACGTCTTTTGACCTGTAATAAAAGAAATGATCAATTGGCAGGCAAGTTCCAGGCAGGCAGCAGCCCAGAACCTCACAGACACAGCAGGTCAAAGCTGTAAGCAAAGGCAGTCTAACATCCTGCACCAGAATCCATTCATCACTAGATTAAAGCCTGCGTCTTAAGACTGCTTTGGAAACATTTGATTCCATGAAACCATTTGCTGCTAAGTGAAAAGAAACTCAGAGAAAAGTGCACTTATGAAACATAAAATGCCTACATTTAATGAGTTCTGCCAGTTCAGATTATGCAATCTGATACCGGCCACACCGCTTGAAAAAAGAGGAATTACTGTGAAAATGCAAGTGTCAGGACCATGGACAGCGACCAAACACACAAACAAAAGGCCTCTTTGTCCAAGGCCTCCGCTTCATGTCAGTGTTTCAAATTATACACCATCTCAGCTGTCAAAAAAGGGCAAACTGTTGCAGCATAACTGAGTGTACAGAACATAAGACAGGATAAACCTCCCACTGGTGCCAAATATTCATGCAAAACAGGCCTTTTCCATAGGTTTCAGGCCAGGCAATAAAATTTCAAAAATTTGGGCAGGGGCCCCATCTTTGCTTGAAACCAAGCATGAAGGAGCTCTGTGAGTTCTTCCTGTCAGATTAAGGGGGCTGTTAAAACTTTATCAGGCGAGTGTTAATTGAGAACTAATGGACTGGTAATTCAGAGCGGTCACATAAGACCGCCACAGATCCAGTTCACAGCTGAGTGACACACAACCCTAGTGACATTTTAGATCATGTCGGGCTTTGTCGGAAAATCCACCACACGACCATTCAGCCATTCGGGAGGTGCCAGGCACAAAAAAAAGAAAGAAAATTAAAAAAAGAGGAGGGATGAAGGATGCCCGCCATCGTGTCTGGTTCTGCTTTAGACATCCATCCTCTCTGTCTCCAAGGATCATAACTCGTGTTAGAGGCAGGTTTTATGGTTTATGACTGGAAAATAAAATGCTGCGTGTTTCCTGCAGGCAAAGCGATGATTTACAACTCTGAATGATAAAGTGAGTGCCTGCCTGACAGTGCGGATGTGTGAGGGCTGCTGAGGATCCAGACATGTCCGACTGGATGTTGAGTGTGGTCGTATAGTGAGTGTGGTCACCACAGTGCGGTTATATACATTGGAACACGGCACAGAGGGGAAAGCTCTGGCTCAGGAGGAGGTATCAATACCTGACATCATCATCTCACATAATTAGCACAGTGTCCACATCCTTCTCCAGTGACCGTGGATTATTTTATGTGGTTCACAACTGGAACTGAAACCCTAACCAGTAAATCTAACCAAGAGCATAAATACCCCTGGGCTCTGCTGTGTGCAGACATGGTTGCTCATTTAAGCTACACGGTCTCCTCTCCAAAAAGCCAATCAGATATGTTTATTGTTATCTTCTGCCTAAATTTGGGCCTGATTATTTAAATACACAGAAAAATGTCTTGATCACCTGGCTCTGAACTCAATCAGCACTAGCGAGTCCAGACTCTAGACCCCGACAGGCCTGTCCCGGCCCCTGCACACAGCTCCTCCAGTGATCTAAGACAGGGGCCGGCGTGTGCCAAGAGCTCTCTCTGGTGAGGTCGTCAGTCTTATGCCGAAACCGCAGGCGCGCGCCAGGCAGATCAATAATCCCCATCGAGCTTCACCACAAGTCACTCAAACCTCCAAGGGCAGGCGGGCGGAGGAGGGCTGGGGGACCTGCTGAGAACCCGATACTCTCTGAGATGCTCTGTGTCTCCGAGTGGAAGACATGAGGACTCGTCTTCTGGACCGGAGCGCTGTGTCTTTTTAACATGATCTGCTGTTATGACATGGCTCCTGTCAGTGCAGGCCGTGCTCTGATTAGACGCTTCCTCCTCGGGCCTGGTGGAGATCAGCAGTCACCCTCGAAATGGGCTGATGTTGATGTCACACGCCAGTCATGAAAAAGTTTGAGGAATCACAGCAATTAGTGAATAGTCTGGTGAGCATGATTGAGGTCTGCTGCCAAATCCAAGTATCTATCAGTGTGGAGATGAAAGAAGGAGAAGTTAACCCTGTGAAGCCTGAACCATTCAATTACTGACAGAAAATTCCACTTCTTTAAAACCGGAGCCTTTATTGGTCCTTCTCAACAACGCAAAAAATGTTGTTTCAAATATCGGTTTCCATGGAGGACTTTCAACTTTGTATCATATTTGATACATCAGGTCTCAATGCTCAATATTATTATTTTTGAACAAACAAAAACATAATATAACACAAACTCCTCTAATAAATTGATCATTCCTTTTCAAAATTGGCAAAATTGTGCCTTCTGACAATCTTGTGTCACTGGAAAGGCCTTTGGTGAACAAATACCAAACTGGAAACAGCAAGACAAAAATATCACACTGATCATGTAGAGGGCTTCAAAATTCATGTATCAAATATGATACATTCGGCACTAGAGGGTTATAATATTAAGTGTACAGCAACATGGTTTCCTACTGTATTTGATGTTTTTGCATTAATATTAATGCTGTAGATGTTTAACCTCCCGAGACCCAGGAAAGTAAAGATTTTGGCTTTTTTACATGAAATTATTGCCTTGATTGGAAATACCATGATGCAACAGGTTTTGGGGGGTTTTTGCATGCATTTTTTTATTTATGTATACTTTTTTTTAGTAAATTGTAATTGGTAGCAGACAGCCTTTCTTTCTATCTATCTATCTATCTATCTATCTATCTATCTATCTATCTATCTATCTATCTATCTATCTATCTATC
>JAQQZY010000017.1:22334659-22355068 GCA_030068375.1 Ostorhinchus rueppellii | reverse complement strand
TATATATACCACTGAACCTCAAATTTCATGTGATCGGTCAGTGACTCTGGAAATGAACATTAAATATAAAAATAACCTAAAAAGATATATGATATTAGTCCAGTTGAGAAGCTTAGAAGCAACTGAAGTTAAAATCCACTGAAAATGTCAAATAGGTGCTGATGAACTAATTATCCAAAGCAATTAATTGGTTTATCTTTAGTTGTGCTAAATTGACAAAGTATATATTTTTGGGGGTAAATTTATGACTTTTACTCCTTTTTCAGAAGTATACAGTCTTACTATTTTTTATTATTTTATCATTTTTAATTACGTTTACATCCATTATTGATCCATAAAAAAAGCTGACTAGCTATGGATTTTCTAAAAAAAAAAACCAAAAAAACAAAAACCTACATAGCAATAATAGTTTGGACCAAGAACAAACTAATATTCAGAATAATCAGATAGTATCACCAATTAATCACAATTCAGTCGAAGTAAGTCGATGAATGTAGCCTGGTGATCATTAAACTCACAGTGTGGAAGTTAACATCCAGCTAATTGTAATGAAAACCTAACTTTTAGTTATTATTTTCCCTCTAAGTCAGTAATGGGTTCTATGCGCAGCTCCTTTACTTCCTGAACTTCATGGGGCTTCTTAATTTCCTGTCTTTCATTATTGGACACATTGATTAATCCAGGTGTGCCTGCTACTTCTTGTTGCGACATCTGTGGTCAGGAACACCTGGATTAATCAATGTGTCCAATAATGAAAGACAGGAAATAAGGGAACCACCTGAACTTCAGGCGGTACATAGAGCCCATTCCAGTTCAGCCACCATCAGAGCCAAGTTTCAACACATTCTATTGGTGCAAAGTCTGTAATGTATTGATCAGTCTCTAATAGAAGTGATACGAGCAAGACCCTGACAATATGATGAATAAACTTTGTGATGTTCCTTAATGACAGCAACTGGAAATAAATGTAAGGGGGGTGTGAGTCTGTTTACTGGGACTCGCTTATAGACTCCAAATGCAGATCCCCAGAATATACATCATTAAATATGAGGGTCAAGAGTGGTTTTAATGTCATTGTTTGGGAGTAAATTCATTGAAGTCACCGCAACACCCCCTGAATACAATTAGCGTGTGTGTTTCAGAGGTGGGTTGCGTTGTTCACATCACCCTGTTAACGGTCTTTTCATCCTCCACAGTCTCCAGAGGGTCCTGAGGGCAAGGAGGCCTCCAAAGTCACAAAACAAGAGGTAAAAGTTCTGGGTGTGTGTGTGTGTGTGTGTGTGTGTGTGGGTGCGGATATGTGCTGTGCTGTCTGTAATGTAATGAAAGAAATGTTGGATTGAGATAACAGACACATGACAGGTTAATGATTAGGACGCTTGCGCCAGTCGCCAAGCAGGTCAGCAGCCGGCAAAGGTACAACTCATATGTCTTTCTCTCTCTCTGTCGCTGTCTTTCTCTCTCTCTTGATGATCATCCTTTGCTCCCGTAGCCCACCAGAAGGTCAGAGAGATTGTTAGCGGTAAGTTTTTGGTCCTCCCCTCCCCTGTCTTCACCTCTGTTGCTCTCCTCACCCCTGACCCAAAGGCTCCGTAGCAGCCTTATGGGATAATAAGTGTCATATTACCAAGGCTCAGGGTAAAGTCCTCGCCAGGTTTATGGATTTGATTGAGGCGATCTGCATTTACAAAATCCATAAACACGCTTCCCGAGGCTTGGACCTGGCTTGGTATGCATGTTGCCTTTTCTCTGTTGTCTTTGTCCAGTTTCAGTCTGGTCTGTTGCAACACTTTGTTGCTATGTAGGGCTGCATGATTAAAAAATATTGCATGTAGAATTTTTCATTGAATGAGATTGGGCCAAGTTAATGAGAAAGACAATTAATGGAAAGCATTAAGAAGAGCTTTTCTCACCTTAAAGGAAAACGAATAATGGATCATAAAGGGATCTCCTGGTTCTCATTTCTGCGTGATCATGCAGCTTTGCCATACAGGCCATGTGTTTCTATATATGTTTACTTTGCATGTTCGATCCATACCGTCTTTACATGTTTCTGTATATTTGCATGTGCACCTTAAGTCATCATAGTGGGAAATCGTATGTTTTTTTTGCATGTTTTTCCAGTTTAATTCCTTCTCGTTGAACGTCTCCAGCTGTAAAAATCATTTCACAAAAAGCAAAACATTATTAATAGTCTATCTCTCATGCATTCTTTCAGGGTACATACAGGCCTCTTTATACTTAGAGTTATAAATTCCTCTCTTTTATCTCAGAATGTGCAGAACCCCAGTAGTTTCTGAGGAAGATATCTTTTTTGAGAAGGTGTTCCGTGCAGTGTTAGCTATTGGCTTCAGGTTAAAGTGTTCTGCATTCTGCAAGCTGCAAATGCTCCGTAGTGCAGTTACTCACACTTTGTGGATAGAAGTTGAACTCTCATCTGATATAGTCATTGTGTGGTGGTCTGAGGTCAGTGCACTTTAAATAGAGGCAGATATTTAAAACTATGCAACAAGGACATTATCAGATCCCGTTGCTTTGGCAGAGCAGTTTGAATACTGAAGTATTAGTAATATTTACAGTGTTATTCAATACAGTCTCAGTGTGTTCTGCACTAATGCTCACTTTCTAAGCACCTGTAGCTGAGGCAACAGCATGTAAACAGTGCTTCAATGGAGAGAAGGTGGAACTTAAACTAATATTAATCCAAATACTATGACCTAAAAGCTCAGTCAGTCCTGACTGGTTTGTCTATTTTTTTAGAAGCCTGCTCCACCCAAGCCTGAGGCCAAGCCTAAGAAGGCCATCGTCAAGGTAATACACAAAGACGTGCACAAACCGCTATCCCCTCAACTGTGTATTTATATCCTCATAAATTTGCAGCGGTGTGAGGTAGACCGTTAGACTCTACAACAAGTAAATATACATGACCAGATGATATACTCACATAGAGCTCACAGATGGACGACTAAGGGGCTGATATTGCAGAAATAAGAAACTGAGTGACAGCTTCATAAATGCAAAATAAGTCCGTCTGAATCAGTGGATGCCAACCAAACATAAAGTAACTAATCAATAGATGTGGAACTCCACATCAAAGCAATCATATTCAAAGGCTATTGTTTTCCCTCACAGTCAGTAAAGCCAGCAGAGAAGTCTAATATTAGTCACGAGCTGCTCTTGGAGCCACGTTTTTACTTTGAAACTACACCTACACCTTATTTTAAAGCGGCATTTATTGGTTTTTGCAGCAAATAATAAAGTATTGGTAAACAATATAAATAAAACTTTCTCAGTGAATCAGATTTATGTTCTCATTGTACTTCAGATACTACGGATGATCATTATTGTTCGCACTTTAAGTTATATTTTATATCATTGCTGTCAGAGGACGTTTTATAGACGTTTTATACTGCGATATGCCAAAATCCTAATATTTTGGATCAATTTAACCTTTAAAACAGCCAAACAAAATTATTTTTAGACGCCATATTGAAAACTTTATCCCTGTATGCTTAGATTTTCGCCCACTACACAAGAGTGGAAATGTATTTTACTCATCTCTTTTGCATAGAAGGTGGCAGACGAAAAGGGCGCTAAGGCAAAGAAAGGCGGAGCTAAGGGGAAGAAGGACGACGGCCCCGCCCAGAACGGAGAGACAAAGACCAATGAGGTACGAGGAGAATCTTTTGAGAAATACCACTTTGATGAAACTAGAAAATGTGTATTCACTCACTCAGCCGCTGACAAGATAATGATTTTGTTTCCTCATTTTGTCCGTTTGTGTACAAACACTTGCACGCGCCATAACCACATCTGTCTCCTGTCACCGATACACACACATGTTTTCCCACGCTGACACACACACAGATCTATGTGTCTCGTCCGTCTGTCAGTGTGTCCTCCATCAGAAGCACAGCACCCTCCTTGATGTCAGTGAGAGGACAGAGCGAGACAGTCAGAGTTAAGGGTATGACCGGGTGCCTCTAATCCATCTGTAGTGTGTGTGTATGTTTGGACACTAACTCATTCTTTTTATAGCTGTTGTCGTTAAGAACGTCACTCTGTGTGGTTTGCAGTGTTGTGTGCCTCCATATAGAGAAAAGAGGGAGAAAGAAAGTCTTGCAGGAGAGTGAAGAAGTGAGGATGTGTGGCGTTTTCCTGGCTGTGTGCAGTGAAGTGGGCCAAGGACAAGTTTTTACACATCAGCAGGAAGCATCGGTGCTTCTCAGAGCGCTGAAACCCGATTGGTTCAGCACATTCACTGGCAGCCGGCTCCTCCAGTGGACAGACAGGGGAAACAGGCAGGAGATGCAGAGCGAGATCACACCAGCTGGATCTGATCCACCGGTTGAGCTGGTGTTGATTCCTTCACGTCCAGGAACGAGAGGCGTCGTCAGTTTACGTTTGTGGCTTTTAATAGTAATGGTAGTATCTGAAGTCGGTATTTATGAGCATTTATCTCCTTAAAGAAAGCAAATAAGCCGCAATGCAACACTTTAGACTGAAAAATATTAATTTAGAGGCATTTACACGCAAGATAAAGGATGTTACATGAATAACGGCTTTGTAGAGTGAGCACAGATCAGTCATATTTCATCTCTTGATCCTCGTGAATAACATCTAGCATGTGTAGATTTTCCAAGTAATGCATAATAATCACTTTGTTGCATCTATACAGATCGTTATTTTGGATGGAGAATCACAGAGCAGCTCATGTACCAAAATAATCCCCACATTGTGTCATGATACACTCTGATATTTAATACATTCCAAACCCATTATCTGTGGAACGGTAGAAGATCGAATAAAACGGCAAAAAGCAGGAATTATGTATTAACTCACTGCCTTGTGTTGTCAGTTTCACTACAATTTAACAAGTGAGATGAGATTATTTTTTTTTTAAAAAGTGCATGGAGTCTTAACTCAGTGCCTCTTTAACCCACACACACACTCATACACACAGTGACTACAACTTCCATGGCCACAAGTGCCAACATAACAAGAAGTAATGGCTCTGGAAAGTCAAATTGACAGGAGAATCCATTTAGAGCGCCTGCATGTTTTAATAAGTATTTATGTGGAACCAATATGATATGATGTATATTCCTGTATGGATATTTTGTCCCACCATTATGCTACTTCCTGTCTAAGCTGTAATTCACAGATTTAGCCATAAACAGGTAAAACGCACATGATATGAGGTCACAGGGACATTTCCGAGTGTTTTAGAGGGATTTTTTTTCATTCATACGTCGACAAGAAACACCTAGAACAGACTCATTTTAATTCAAGAGCCACATTCAACTAGTTTAATCTAAAGAGGGCAGTAATAGTATAACAGATCTATGAATAATAATTACATTTTTTTTCATTGTGTACAATTTTAACTCATTCACTGCCATTGACGTGTTTTGGCGTCAATCGGCTTTTATTGGGGGGGTTGCCAGGAAGCGACCCAGCAAAACTTTGAGGAAGTATTTAGCATTCGGGCATTTTTGGGCGAAACCACCCTGTGTTCTCAGGTCAATAACTTGAGAAGCGAAAAAGCTGGAAACAAAATGTTTTTTTCCACATGAAAGAAGAGACTTTACACTTTATTTTGATGGGAGCCATGTTTATGTAGTCCTAGAACTGGATATTCTGAGTCTTGAAAATCAGTCAAAATGCTCTAAAACGCCTGGCAGTGAATGAGTTAAGAATATTATGTTTCAGCTTCTCATTTACACATGCATTAGACACAAAACATTTAATAACAGGCACAATATCGCTGAAATTACACACATTTTTCATAAGAAATTGATTTTTTGTGAAATAGTTTGTAAATATACATATCTTCATCATGTAATTTGACTTTTTTCCACACTAAAACAACAAAAAAAAGAGACAGAAATTTAAGATGCCATTATTTAAAGGCTATAATGATAAGATCTGACTTGTTCGAACCACTTGCGATCATATTGGTCTGTATGTGGCCCCCTGAAATAACATGAGCTAGACATCCTTCAGTGTTAATATCTCAAGTGTAATTTTTTGCATTTTAGAAATTCATCCACATGTTTGACCCCCTGATTTAGAACGTGAACCTTAGAGAAGTAGACACATCAAATCAAATCCAAAGAAAATGACATTTATCTGATTTACGCAGCAAATGGGGGCATCTTTTATTTGTTTTCTGCTCATCCTCTGCAGACAAAAACAAGCAGAGCCAAACTGTGTGTGTGTTTTTGCGTTGCCGTGTTGACTCAACCTGATGGACTTGACTGGTATTTGTGTGTAACTCTCCTTTCTTTTCCCTGCTCAGGAAACTGAAGCAGCAGAGGAGGCGGCTGAGGAGAAGGCGTAAAGATGCAGACGCGTCCCCCCCGACTCGTCCCCTTTGACTCCATGGCAGCAAAGCATCTTTTTTTACTGACGATTTTTGTACCATGCTGAAATTTTTTTTAGACTTGTGATAGTACAGACGGACAACCAGCAGCTCCATGCCATGTTCACTCCTTTTATTTCCACAACTTTCGTTTTCTTTGCTTGATTCTCCTCCCTCCTGTAGTCTGTATTGCTATTGCCTCTCAGAAGAAGACAGACAGAATGAAGTGGTATGTTTTTACAGGATAGCTGCAGATGTTCTTCATCCTACCTGATATATGGAAAGGGGGGGGGGGGCTGTAAATACGACTGTTATGATCTTTAAACCAGCTCCGCCTGTATTTGTAGTTATCCTTCTCTTTTGAAGATCGTCACCATTATTCGGCACCAAAATGAGGGGATTTCACTTTTCCTTACCTGTTAGAGGTGAGGATTTTCGGGTGCTTTCAGCTCTGATACTGTCAGCGTCAGCAGTCTGAATCAGAAACAGGCTCAGCGCCATCTCGGTGGAGAACATCTGCAGCTTTTTCAAAAACCATACTTAGTTTTTAGGATCTCTGCCACTGTGTTTCGCATAGCTCCTTTTGTACGTGTGTGCTGGAGTGAATGTGTTTGTGGGTCTCTGTGTTTGACTTTGTTCACTTTGTTTCCCTCTCCTCCCCCCCCCAATCCCAAACCCTGCTCCCCTCCGAACGCCTTGTCCTGCAGCAGAGTGACATAGCAATAATGAGTGGTGCTTCTGTTCTAGATGGCTCTTTTGGCTTTGGACCCTCTGGGCTTCTCTGAGTTTCATCCTGTTGGGAGAATATTTTGAAATAAAAGAAAAAGTTGATGTCACATGGGAGAGTTTTGTTGTTTGTTTTTTTTTTTGTTGTTTTTTTGTCTCTTTACTTACTGGTGAATAAAACCACTGTGTGCAGAAGAATGTATTTTGTGACGCATTTAAACACCTTATTCTTCTTTTTGTTGCGACCCGTAGTATAGAACACTCAGGTAATCTATGCAGCGCTCTGTCAGGCTGCATGTATGTGTTTTGAAAGCTCCTTTTCAATGTGTTCATGTTTAGGGTTACTTTCTAAACCAACACAAAGCCTCTGCCCTGTGTCTGTGGGTATCTTTGTGTTCATGTGTGAGGTCGCCAGGGGCACGTGGCAGAGTTAAATACAACTGCTGTGTCAGGAAGTGAAAGGTCAGCATTTGCTAGAGGGGTGGAATAGATGTAACCATACGGTGATGAGCTGTCACTCACAATCATGCACCGATTACTTGGATGGGCTCCTTTATTTTGAAAGGTAAAACCATGAACTCCACTGACACTTATCTAGATCCATTTTTCATATGTAAGTAATAGGAATGTGACGCTCAGTACAGCGCGCCAGTGGCAGATGCATATAATTATGCTTTGTTAAATCCTCTATTAGTATGACTCGACCCTTATCTCTTTCAAAATTGATGATTTAAGGCTGCTTACTAAAAGCTACTGCCTTCTAACTGCACATAGATCATGACTAAAATATAAATAATGTTCACAAATGCTTCTCACTCAGACATATCCATCAAGAGCAGCACAGTCTGCTACAACTCACCGCACAGATGGTGCACAAAATGACTTTTTAGATGAATTAGTTATTATTTAGTCCCCATTCTTGATACATATGTAGCGCGAGAGAAAGAGAGCGAGACCCCTGATCTCAAACTAAGTACTAAACCTCTCCGTAAGTCTGACTTGTATGGACAGACAAATAAAATAGATGCAGATTTATTTCGTATGATAAAGATAAAACAGTGCTAAAATCAGAATAATCAAAATACTGTATTAATTCCAGGGTGAAATTATTGGATATTACAGTCACTCTATTCAAGTATAACAAAAAGGGGCAGGAAAGAAATGATCAACACAATAGAAAAGATATATAAATATACTCCCAAATGATTTTTTTCTCTATATATTTCACATTTGTTGAGTGATTGTCACCATTTATTGTAATATTATTTTCTGTATTTTGTGTTTTTTTTCAGTGAAAATCAGGTTTTCCTATATTTAATTTACTGATCATATAAAAGTTCATAAAAGCTCAGATTAAAGTTGAGGGTTTTTGCATCAAAAACAGAGAAAACTGAAGAAAAAGTGACTTTTTCTGAAAAATTGATCATTAACTGAACATAAACCAAATGTCCCCATCCACTGTCTTTTATTAAACTCCATGAGTTTTAGTGGTGAATCAATGATGTAGAAGATGATGGTGTTTCCCTGTTCAATATGGAGCCTCTGAACATCCAAATGGGTCATATCTCATGACCATGAAAAGATGACAAACTACATTTTACGCCAATTATCGACATGGATTGATAAAATGAGTGAATCAACAGGTATTAGGCAGTTTACATCATTAGATGGTTTTGGTTGACAGTGGATGTTTGTGTCTTTATGGGTTAAAAATGATAAAAGATGTCACCTTTATGTTGAAGGTCTCACTGAATCTATGTTTTCAGCATAAACAGGCAGGTTCTTTAGTTGAATTCAAGCAACAACCTGAATGTAGCGGCCTCCGGGCTCACAATGCTCCCATCCACAAAGCAACACGGCTCAGTGAAAGAAAACAGTGTGAATCATATGGCCTTCGCAGTCACAAGATCTCAAACCAGCTGAACACGTACATGAGATGAGGGAGTATCTCATGAAAGAATGGTGTTCCAAAATGATAGTCCCTGTGGAATCAAGGCTAAGGCAAACTTAGGCTTGCTCTTGCAGCACTCTTTAGGCCCAAAACTGTGTTGTTGCTCAATAACCACCAAACAGGCAAGTGAGCTACTTATTGATAATCAATGCTTACAGGCAGAGAGAATGTTTAACTGATCACTGTGTGTTCTGGTACTGACTCATAACCGCTGACTCCTCTGTGGCCTTGTGTTGAACTGACTGCTACAGGGTGAGGTTGCCTCCTTGTGGTCGTGTCCACCAGCACGATTCCAACAACACTAAAGGGGAAAGAAGTCAAAAAGTCAAACCTGACCTATCACCTTCCATGAAATACAGCATATGATAAAATAGTGTTTACATGAAGTGTAGTTTAAATGACTGGCATATACATATCTGAGCATTGACTCTAAATGTCCTGATATGACAGTAAAACAGTATGATTGTAAATTATCACTGCAAATCACTTTATTATGGACTGGATTAATGACAATTACGGACTGAAAGCTTTTACATAATCCAGTGTTTTTCATCCTTGGAGTTGCAACACCACATGGGTCACCTGGAATTCAAGTGGGGTCACCTCTCATTTCTAGTAATTGATAAAAATTAAAAAAAAGAACTAAAAAAATATACGATGACTTTAGAGACAATCCCAATCCATAACAGACATGACAATCTGAAGCTGAAACTGAAGCACTGTGGTACTGTTTATCTGTCAAATGTTCATTGTGGTTGGTTTCAGATGCTGCAGCTCTTTCATAATTCACAGTTTGAGTTATTGTTTGTTCAGTATTAATTATGAGCCTTGTAAATACAAGCTGGACTGACTGTACATATCCTGACCAAGGAAAATACCATTCTCACTTTGTGTAGTAATCTGAACCCGGCTTTTCTACCTCCGTCCAGAATAATAAACATTATACAGACCAAATGCCATGTAAAATTAATGTTTATTTGCAAAATAGTATAGCAAACTATTATATGATTCAAAAAAAGGCTGTTTTGAATGTCACAAATTTGTGATGTTAAAATGGGGTCATGAGGAAAATAAGGTTGGGAGCCACTAATATAATATGTCATTTCACCTAAATCCACAGGGGTAAAGGTAAATGACTTAACATGGAAATACTGAGCACAGAGGTGAATAAACCCTATCAGTGTAAGGTGGAAATATTTACAGCATAAATGGAAAACAATGATGCACAAACACTGTGGCTACTTCTCTGACAATTGACAAAAAAGCCCCATAACTGGCCAACGTCTTTATAAAGCGTCTGTGTAAAATTCAGAGGACATGCGGCAAACTGGAAATGTTGCCTCTGTGCATGTTGTACAAAAACAGCTGCAACAGTATCATATTGGTGATGTGTGTATAATTTATACTGCTTATCAACTTGGATATGTGTACTGTATGAACTCACAAAAATAAACTGAAGAAATTAGAGTTTACAAAGGAGAACGTTTGGTGTGACCCTATTAGTTGATATTCTGTACTTGGACTTAAAAAAATACAATAAAAGACACTAAAATAAAAGAATGAGATAAATATTGCAACACAATTGTGTTTTTATCTATGTGAGAACATTACACCTCGGGCAACACGTTCCAATGGGGTTTAAGATTGGATTTTATTTATATATGCAACCAGACCTGCATCTGAATAGTGGAATAAAATCATTTTGACCTCTTCTCATGAAATGATTGGGATTATGTGATGCATTCTTGATATTCTTGATAGTGTAACAGGGACTTCGTATATAATCATTGGTGATTATTGATGTGTAAAAAATAGGAATAAAAAGAGGGAGGTGTCTGAAAACAAAATTATTCCAACTTTAAGAGCAAAAGTGTATTTTTATTTGAGGCACCTGCAGGTTGAGATACACAATGAATGCAAAGGTGAAAAGAAAAAGTGAGTAAAGTTCGACTTGGCAGTGGAGCTTAAAACACACTTGCTTCAGTTTAATGAATGATGGATTTTAGGCTGGTCTGTTTTGATAAGAGACACTGCCGGTATATGTGATTCCATTGGTTAGTCTTGAGTTTCTTTTTTTTTATTATTATTATTTTCCATCACCTGTGTTTTTGTTATTGCTTGGTTATATTGTAAAGGAGGCCTTGGGGTCAATAGATATATATGCAAACATGCTATGTATGTAAAATACAGGTTGAATATAAATATAGTAATGAATATGTGATAGTTTTACCTTCATTTATACTGTAATTAGCAACCATCAGATGTTAGCACAAATATAATCAAGCTCCAATTATGGTCAGAACCTATTTGTTGCATATCTGCTATAAAACACACCTATTAAGTAAAATCCATCCTTTATTAAATAATATCATATTTGTTGTAGTAAAATATTGCACCTTTGTAGATTTCCTGTGTGAATTGACATGTGCACTCTGGTGGACCATGGCCTACAGGAAGCATGCTGTCATGTATTTTCTTGATCATCCCCTCTGATGGTGTCTAAATGTCTGATTGCCATTAAATTCCTGTAACTCACGAGGTTTCATTCATTAAGCTGCATTCCCCTTCATCTCCAGCCCTTCCCCCATTTTACTGCCTCACAGTATTTGGAAGAGAAATGGACGACTTGCCCACTAAACGGCTTCCAAAGAGTGGGTGTGTTGGTTACACGTCTAGTTACACAATAACGATGGGATAATAATAACGCCCGAGGTCATCAGCGGAACACCCAGAATTAACCACAGCCAGTTAGTGTCGTTTAATGAAAACCGAGCTCAAACGGTCACATCGGTTGTAAATCCTTCTCAAACACGGGAGCCATGTTTTACCTCCGCATCTAAAAATACAGCGACTGTAAAAGGGTTTGCGTCGTATCAATCCGCCGCAGAAATAAATGTTACACGTATGATTATAATTGTATTTAAGACAATACATCGCAGCTTACAACAAAATAACAGCCATTCTGCTGTAGTGTGTCCTCTCCTACAGCAGGCTGCCATTTCTACCTCCCCTCTCTACAGTCGCGTGCGTAAAACGCAGCACATGTACTCTTCCGCAGAGGGCTTGCGCTTTTCCCTTTGAGGGGGAGGGGGATTAAAACAAACATTCATCCACAGTCATTTAACCGCGACGAAAATTCACCCCAAGGGTTAGTTCGCCGAAACGTGACTGTAAGGGTTGTTCTCTGCGGGAGGAAAAGAGGGTTTTGCAAGGGAGAACGTAAAGCGCGCACTAGTTGTCGCTGCGCGGATTAGCACTATACGCAACCGGGACTTTTTGTGAGCGGAGCTGAATGGAGGCAGCCTCTTCCTGGTGGATAAACAGTGACAGCTACAGGGCAGCCACCTAGACCCACCACACAGGCTCTGGCGCTGCCCTGGCAAACAACACCAAAATGGCTTCAGACAGTACACACATCGCGCAGTTGACTTCTGGTGAGTAAAGGAGATCGGAAAATGTGTCATGGTTGTTTTAATATCCCCCAATTTCCTCGGTGCCCTTTTCTAACGCAGCTCCCGTCCTCTTCTCCCCCTCCAACCACACCAGAACTGTACTTCCTAATAGCCCGATTTCTAGAAGCTGGACCGTGTCAAAAAGCAGCCGAGGTTGGTGTTTTTGTATTTTAGGACAATTTATAATATATCCGAAATTGTCATGGAGTGTAATTTTGCGTTTTTATCCTATTTTCAGACCCTGATAAGGGAGGTGGAGGAGAAGGAGGTAAGCAGTCAGCAGCACGAGAGAGATGCTTCTCTCTGCACTGTACTTTGTGATGTTGCTTTTAGTCTGATTTATCATGCACTGTTTTAAAACATCACTTGATACATTTATGAACTGGATGGTCACAATCCGCACTATTTTTCCATCTCAGCTTCTACCCAAAAGACTGGACTGGACAGGGCAGGAACACCCCGGGACGTACGAAAATTTGGTAAGGGAGCTCTATAACTGAGGAAAAAGTTTTTAGAGAGCAAAATAAAAATTGAATTTCCCGCAATTTTTAAATCAGGTGGTAAAGAAAAAACTGTAAAGGACTTTGCAGGGCGAGCTGGTTGCAAATCGGGCTCGTTCTAGGGCACTAAGGAGTCGGGTCCCAACCTCCTGTGCACCGGGTTGTGCGAGTTTGGTGCCATGCATGTCCAAAAGGTTTTAATAGTTGTTGGAAAAATGTGTGTGAAATGTTGATACGTCATGAGTGTTGTGGTGTAGGAGCGCCAGGATCCGGAGGAGGGACTCCCTGCGCCACAAGTCAGAGAGAGATGGAGGCGCTCTTGTCCTGCAAGAACCATAATTTGTGTGCATGGGTTGAAAACACACAGGGGGCAAGAGTTAGAAAACAGGAGTTTTTGGAGGAGAATATAAACAGTATATTCAGTAAAGCCGGACTTCCAGCTCCATTCGAGCCGAGGCTGCTTCCTTTGGTGTTGTGGAGTGATTTGGAGTGCAGCGTTTTTTTTGTTTTTTTTTTATTTTGTGAGGGGGGGATTGTGGCTCAGCTGCTCGGATGGAAGAGGGAGATCACTTTATGTGAAGATGCGAGGTAATGTTGAGCTGATATCTTATTATCGCTCAATTAATTGACGCGCTAATTGTCATGTAAACAAACAGGACTCGCCTGAAAGCGCCGTTTAGGCATGGGGGCGTGGAAGGAATTAATCATGGCTTACATTTGAGTCCTTTTACCAGTCTGCCGGTTTACCGTGCATCCCAATTTTTTATGTTATTAGATGCATTTTAGCGATATTTTATAAACAATGACCTATGGCCTATATAATCTACTAAGACCTACATGGGTGGGTTTGTCCTCCTCTGCGCGCGCGGACGCACGGGTGAACACCGAACACTAGTCCACATGAGGTGTAGATTGAACTGCGCGTAAAACTACACGTTTAAGATATTATTGACAGTGTCGTTGTGCCTGCCTGTGTTTTTTTTCTCTTCTCTTCCTGCTTGGCTCACTCGGCTCTCCGTTCCTCCTCCTCCTCCCATCCCCGACCGTTCAGCCTGCCTCCTGTCTTTTGTGCATAATTTCTTCTATTACAAAAAAAATACTGCGGAGGATTTTTTTTTTTTAATTATTAGACCAAATAGATACCGTGTGTTTAGAAGCATGGACGGCGCATTCCGGTTGCATTTGTTTTGGGCAACGGATGTGCGTTACGGAAGGAGGGGGTGGGCTGCTAAGAGGAATCAACGTTGTCTTTAATGATATTGTAATAATTAACCATATTAATTGTGGTTAATTAATTAAGATTGATAATTAGATATTATCCAGCTTTTTTTTTTTAGATTTACATCCCACAAATGCATCGCACAATGAATTTGACCTATTTTAAGTAAGAATAGGTATATTTTCATCATTATCACCTTAAATGTAGAATCTACAAAAAAAGAAGATGTTTCATTTTCAGTTTATTTCTTGAGAATATTACAGCATGGCGTTGTATTTCACTCATAGTACTGCAATTTTACATAGATGAATACATGAAATGGATGATAATAGATTTTTGGACAGTTTTTCATTGAGTACAAGGTGGAAACTTGCAGTGATGTGTGCAGGATTGGATAATAGTATTTGATGTATTCCCATTTTTTGCATCACACACTAAATGTGACCTATTTTTTTTTGTGTGTGTGTGAGAATTGACACATTTTTTTAATATCATTATCACCTCAAAAGTAGAATTTACAAAAAAAAGAAGATTTTCCATTTATGATCAGAGAGAATGGCATTGTATTTCACTCACAATACATAATGCATAAATAGATGATATTAATAGATTTTTGGACAGCGTATTCAAATATAAGGTGGGAACTTGCGGTGAAATGTGTAGGAGCCATGTGCTCTCTTCTGGTGGTGGTGATGAGGGAGTATTATCTATGACCCTTTAGAAGCACACAGAATGGAGCAAATTGTTATTACATAGCGCTCTTGTTGGATGGTGTGTGTCTGTGCGTGTGTTCTTCGTGAGTTGGTGTGCACCTTAGGGGGGGCATGTGGGCTCACATGTGTAGTCTTGCCAAGTGCTTAGAAACACTGATCACGTCTCTGAACCAGCAATGATGTTGAAAGCAATTAAGGGGTCATTAATTGTGTGTGTGTGTGACAGACAGAAAGAGAGAGAGAGATGTAAATGTTGGTGTCAGTGTTGCAAGCCCAGATAAAGGAATGGTGAAAATGTCTGTGTGTGTGAGTGGAATAATTGTTTAATTTCAGGCTTATTTGATCCTGTTCAGACATTTAAATCAGATGTGGCTGAAACAAAGCTGATTACCGCATGTCTGGAAATTAAAAAAAAAAAAAGAAGCAAAGGAGTCTGCATCCTGAAATAAACGTACAGCCGCTGTATTTATCTGTCATCCTGCGGTGGATAGTCACTCAGGCGTGTGTGTTTCTTCAGAAGTAGGCCATGCAGGAGTGTCCCCATGTGTCAGTGGAATGAGAGACACACTGTTTATAACGGTGTGGGTTTCATGCTGCTCTGGGTTGCATGCCACGCCCCCCCTCTGCTCTCTCTGTTGTTGCTGTGATCGGTATTCCATCTGAATTCTGACTCTAATGTTGCTGCAGTCGTCCTATTTTCTGTCTGTGATTGAAATATGTAATCATTTGTAATTCTGCGTCAGTGCTCATCGTGTCTTTAATTTGGGAATGGTGAGCGTGTGATACAAAACTAGGCCATCGTTTGGATGTTTTCCCTCTGTAGTAAGTAGTACGTTGATATGTCTCTGGTGAGAAATCCTCCCAAACCCACAGGTAACCGTTACACTGTAACAGTATGGTTTTCCATCTAGATTGACCTTCTTTATTATAATTTAAATTTTTTTATTTGTGCATAAGAATCTAAATTGAAATCGACTCGAAGCTGAAAACTACCTAATTTGTCTTGCTCAGAAATCCTTAACCATTCAATTATTTTGCCTGACAGTGTTTTTTTTTTTTCTGAATGCATTAAAATCATCTAAAAATGCGTGAGAAGATAACCAGATCAATTCCTGCAAACTATTTGTGGGCTCATGATCTAATATATAATACCACATGAATCTATAAGGAGGTTTTGTTCAGTGACTTTCATCAGGACAGCTGCAGAGCGAACAGCAAAAACTGTAGACTTGGTGTATTTGATGTCTTAATATGATGTGTGCACTCTTTTGTGGTTATGATACACTGTTTCCCATAAAGTTGGATTAAAATATTTTTTACTGCTTCTCATGAAATGATTGTGTCAATGTGATTTATTCGCAATAGGTAAAGTGTAACTGGGACTCAGTATGTGATCATTGCATGTGGTTAAAGGTGATTACTGATGTGTATAAATAGGAATAATAAAAGGAATCTGTCTGAAAACAAAATTATTCCAACTTTATGTGCAACTTTGTATTTTAGTTTAAGGCTTGTACTATGAGTACAAAGGTGAACAGAAAAAAAAATGAGTAAAGTTCAACTTGACAATGCCTCTGAAAACAAATGATTGGAACTTTCGGTGCAACAGTGTGTTTATTCAAACCAAGGTAACTATGCAGTTTATGTCTGGTTTCAGGTGAAGCTTTATCGACACATCAGCCCAGACCACCTGCTGCAGGTCTGCACCAGAGTTTGTCCACTGCTGGAGCGGGAGGTTGCCGCCAGTGTGCCTGGACTCACCAGTCTGCTGGGGGCCGGCAGGCAGAATCTCCTCCGCACCAACAAAAGTGAGTAAATACACGATACATATATGGACAAAAGTATTGGGACACGTTGAATTCAGGCGTTTGCTTTCTAACAGGTCTGGGATACAAAACAATAATGAAAAATGTTGTAATATAGTTTTATTTTGGGATAAATATTGTATTGATTAGTTTGGTTTAAATTGCTATCTTTGCTTCCAAAATACCTCTGAGATTGTTTTTACTTCATTTCTGTCAGCATTGATTTATTTATTTTTTCCATGACTGTGATTTTAAATGTTCTACCTCTAAATTTCTAAACAATTTTTCGTGCTCTGACTTTAAATAATAATTTTCTACCACAACTAACCATCTACTTTTTTCACATCTCACTTAGGAAGAAAAAAATTCTCATTAAACTTTTAAAAAATACTGTTTATAAACCATATGGACAAAAATAATGGGACACATCATGGCTACAGCTGCAAGATGTCTTATTCATGCTGACATATAAACATCAATCAAGAGAACAATTTAAACAATATATTACAACGTGTCATTATTGTTTTGTATCCCAGACCCCTGTTAGAAACTCCTGAACTGAACATGTCCCAGTACTTGTGTCCATATAGTGTATAAACTCCTCTAAATTCTGTTTGTGAAGGCTAATGTACCTTGGACTTCATGTTTTTTTTATGCTTATGCAAATCTGAATAGGAAAGCATGCATAAAGAACAGCTTATTAATTATGCGGAACCTGTGTAATATTCATTCATTCATTCATTTTCGGAGCCCCTTAGTCCTCCAGTGGGTATGTAATGTGTTTTTATAAACCTTCATTGTGTTTCTTTTTCTTCTCTGCAGGTTGCAAGCATGTTGTGTGGAAGGGCTCAGCGCTGGCTGCTCTTCACTGTGGACGACCTCCAGAGCCGCCCATTATCTATGGGAGCCCACCGAATATTGGTAAAACTAAGTTAGATTTTGCTTATGAGTGAAGGGAAGAATGTCTGAATAAACTCCCCACACTGTCAATCATTCTAACTGCTCTGGATATTTAATGTCTGGGTAACTGAGCTAAATTCTGAAGTAATCTCTGTGAAACACATGAAACAGTGATGTGGAGCTATGGCTGCCTCTGGAGTGAGAACCAGCCTGTGATTGCTTTGCTTGCCAAGTTTCCAGCAGGCAGCAGCATTTGACAGTAGACTGATTATTCATTTGAATAAGGATCACACTGCATTTCCCTGCGTGAGGGATGAACAACCTTTTGACCTCTTTTTATTTCCTTTAAAGTCTCCCATTTAATCGGTGACTTTTCACTGGAAGTTGTTTACGCTTAAATGATGCAAATCGTTTGTTGTTGCGCAGTGGAGACGAGCCACAGCCGCCGACTCAATGGCTCCTACCGCCTGCGGCAGTTGGTGCCCACGGCCGTGTACCTGCACATGAAGATGCACAAGAGGATCCTGGGACACTTGTCGTCTGTGTACTGTGTCACCTTCGACAGGACCGGGCGACGCATCTTCACGGTAAGGCTGCTGGGTTTGCTAGTCTGTTGTGGCATGTATCTAATAGAGGTTGATGTGATGACTTTTTTCAATATTGTCCATCAGCCTTACATTGTTTTTTTGGAAGCCGATATTTGATCAGTAGTAGAAATATTATAAGCTATTTGATCAAGCACCTGCGTGGGCAGCACCTGAAGTCCAATAAATGTTAAAAGAGTGCTATGTGTATGTGTTTTAATAATTTCATTTATATTGCTGCATACAAATTTTAATTATCTGAGTGTTTTAGTTGTATTTTTATGGTCAACGTACTGGAAGAAAAAAAAAAGTGCCTTAAATATCGGCCTCAAAAATAGGCTGTAGATGTCAGACATCAGCTGAGCCAATTTTGAGAAATTCGCATCGGCATCAGCCTTAGAAAAACCCACATTGGTCGACCTCCAGTATCATGTTCAGTTTGTGATGGGCAGTATGGCCAAAATCCAGCACAGGACAGATGTTTTTTGGGGCTGTTGAATTCAATAGCTTAACCCACAAAGAGCCGGTGCTTCTTCCAAATGAATTTTCCTATCTATTGAATCATTCTTAATTGATTTACCACCATTTATTTTATTATCCTCTGTATTTTGTGTTTTTTCGGTGTAAATAATGTATTTTCTTATATTTAATTCACTGATCATGTAGATTTTCATAAAAGCTCAGATTAAAGTTATGTTTGATAATATCAGAAACAGAGAAAAGTTAAGAAAAAGTGAGTTTTTCGACAAAATATAGCATGAATTGAACGTAAACAAGTGTCTTCATTTACTATCATTTGTCAAACTCCATGGGTTTTACCGGTGAATCAATGTTGTAGAAGATGACGGTGTTTCCACGTTCACTACGGAGCCTCTGAACGTCCAAATGGCTCATATCTGGTGACCATGAAAAGATGAAAAACTGTATTTTATATCAAATATTTACATGTACGGATAGGATTAGAAGATCAACAGGCATGAAACAGTTTAGATCAGTCGATGGCTTTGGTCAGTGGGGGATTTTGGGGTCTTTATGGGTTAAAGCTGCAGTGTTTTAGTGTCATTGGGCAAAAATTCCTCAGTTCCCTTTTCCCATATTGTAATCCCAGTGATCTGAGAGAATGTGAGTGTTCTGTGTCTACTTCCTCTGTTTTCATTTCATTGATTTTCTGAACTGCTTAGTCCTCAAGAGGGTTGGGGGGATGCTGGAGCCTATCCCAGCTACCAGTGGGATGGCACAAGGGTACAGGGGTACAGCCTGGACGTGTCGCCACTTCATCTCAGGGCTGATATAGACAAACAACCATTCGCTCTCACATTTAGACTGAATAATTAACTGATGAAGGTGCATGTCTCCACACAGAAAAGCCCAGACTAGGGTCAAACCCACAGCCGTCTTATTGTGAAGGTACAGCGCTAATCTTCTGTTCTCAGGCTGTAGAAAATCGGAAACTATCACGCTCAGATTTTGCCTAATCATAGTCATTTTTAGACAGGTGGGCGGGTTAAATATGTGATTGACAGCTATAATTACCTATCACTGATCAGAATGTGGCAGAAGCAACCCAGACATAACTCGTACAGCGCAACATGGAAGCTTGGCTTAAATTTTCCATTAAAAAAATCATAAAGTAATGTCAGATACAGCTATATTTATATTTAGCCTTTTGATTTAGACTGAGAGGAGAGAGCTGCAGAGCAAATGTGTCTATTTTCAGGATCTGATGTTTATTTTCTTCCTGATTTTGGCTCCTGCAGCTTTAATGTAGGATTGATTGATCTAAATTAAAGCTGGGGGCCTTTCGGTGTCTTCCCCATGCCTGTCTGGGTTTTCTCTGCATTCTTAAGCTCCCAAGTGTCTCTAGGTGTGAATGTAAGAATGTAAGAGAGTCAGTTCTCTGATGAACTGGCCTGGCCTCACCCAGGGTCAAATATGTGTAACCTTACAATGAGTTATATGGTCACAGAAATAAAAGCATTCATATATAGATGAAAGTTATTTGTGATCCCCACAGTGAGTAATTTGGTTAACCTGGTACATGGTAGGGCTGCACGATATTGGCAAAACTTGTGGATGTACAGCATTGCGGTAACAATAATATTGTGATACTTCTTGTTTACCTAAAGAAATACCAATTTCACCTCAGAAAAGTGTTCCTTAATGTTAAAATGAGCCTGTTGTTTGTATGCTGACTC
>JAQQZY010000017.1:22155449-22167646 GCA_030068375.1 Ostorhinchus rueppellii | reverse complement strand
GGGATTGAGCAAGTCCTTGAAGTATTCCTTCCACTGCCTGACAACATCCCCAGTTGAGGTCAGCAGCTTGCCACCTCCACTGTACACCTCCACTTGGTGGCACACTGCTTTCCCCTCCTGAGGCGCCGGACGGTCTGCCAGAATTTCTTCGAGCCCGACCGATAGTCCTCCTCCATGGCCTCCCTGAACTCCTCCCAAACCCGAGTTTTTGCATCCACATCATTATTATTATTTATTAGTAATTATATTAATATTTGTAGTGTAGTTTTAAACCTATTGCCTTTTTATGCTTTATTGTCTTACTTATTTCTGTAGTTGTTGCAACATATTTCTGGCTGCTAAAGATTATATTTGGTGTTTATGAAATAAGCCAATGAAACACAATTTTGTTCTGCACTGTACCATGTTGGTATTGCGCCTGAATGACAAAGTGAATGTTGAAGCTTGAATCTTCTTACTCAACTTAAACATTCTGATGTAGGTAGAATTTATGCTTTAAGATTAGAAACAGTTCAGATTGAAAACCATTTTAACAGTAGGAAAATTACAGTATACATTGCAGCACACCCTTATTATATATGCAAAGCAATTTTACGCTTATTGATCACAAAATTAAGTTGTTGGGTTTTTTTTATCATATTATCACAACTGCAGTGCCCAGCCCAAAAAAAGTCACACATGCAATATTTGACTGCACCACCTTGAATAATTGAGCAGCCCTACATAACACAACAATCAACCAAAACAAAAAGAAGCAGCAACAAACCAAAATGGGGCATGAAAGACATATTGAAGCATGTTACAGTAATAACAGAAAAAAATGGCTGTGTTCGAATGCTTAGTAAGCATTGATGTTCCCTTTATAGTGCACTTAATGTATCCCACAATTCACCGTGAAATGTAGTGGACAACCAATGGTCACTAGACGGCCCAGTATATTCCATAATGCATTGCGGCACAGCATTATTAAACAGCATTGTAAGGCAGAGACGGCTTTTAAGCGGCTGGATGGCAGTGAGTAACAAAAGAAAGCAGAGGCAGAGGCGGGAGATGGCCTGGTCTACAGCTTTTTATTGATAGCCTCAATATTTCTGATTAACAAATAAAGTGCAAGTGCAAATAGAGGGCTCGGCAGCAGTCTTCTCCAGCAGCTGAACCTCAAGTGAGGGGCAGAGGCGCTTTAAATACAGTCCCACTAACTGGGTCAACCCATTATAATTTAAGAAGGGATGCTTAAAATATGTAAATTATAAAACTAACCTAAAACCTCCATAAAACACAACAACCCATACCTATAAACTCTATTAAACCTAACCTATCTCTATACCACCTATCTCTAAAACCCACCAAAGGTAAATATAAACTCATAAACCTATTACACACGGAGTCTGACTCTCCTACACATCCCCCTGCCTTGGTTCAGGCCGGAACCTTCTTAACGGCCGTTGTTTCTGCCAGGGCTACTTTTGCTGTCGGACCTGGGCACAAGGATAAGGTAAGACGATGTGGACTCAAACACCAAACAAAGTTAAACTTGAATATAGCACATGCTGTTTGGGGTTTCATTCCTGTCTGTTTTGTCCAGGGCCAAGCAGCCGCCAATCAAAGTGCCACTGAAGCCAAACACAAAAAGGAAAGACAATAAATAACTGCTTTAAAACTCAATTGTGTGCAGTTCTCTTTCCTATGTGCAAATATGCATGTTTAAAGTGCTGTGTGCTTTCAAAGTGCTAAGTGTACCATTTAAAGTGTCCCAGTGAAAAATGAAGGTGCTTGTATTAATACTTAAGAAAAAAAAAAAAGTAACAAACTTCTTTGTTACAAGCATTATTGGCACGTTTGAATTGTGTGACAGTAATGATGTAATTAACTGTGCAGCGAAGTAGCGTCCGAAACCGTTTTCCATTTTGATTGAGTTCACTATATAGTCCATTACATAGAATTCCCTTTGTAGTGAATAGGGAGGAGTGAGGGATTTTGGACACAGCCAATATCTTTAAGGATTTTACAAGCTGTCTTTGATTTTAATTTATGTAGAGAAAGACAATATAACCAAAACTCATTAGTAAAAAACAAAAAGGAGGGCTTGATATGTCTCCACGTGCAGCAGTGAATGTGATATTTACCCATAAGTATCACAATGTTTACCAAACCAGAAATAGCAGAATTAATGTTGTCCATATAGAAGAAAATGTGACATAACAAAAGGTAGCATATCAATCTTAAAGGATCGTTATGAACATCCAACTGAAACCTTTGAGTTACCAGGCCTAAATAAAGCCTGTTCTAGGGTCTCCTCAGACTTGTTACAAAATCCACAAGGCTCTACCATAAATCTAAATCTTAAGTAATTCAGCCAGTGGATAGATTTTATTAAATATTTTAAAATGAGTTCCTTTGACCTGAGGTGGAACAGGCCATTTCACATATTTTGTATCAGCCTTTTCCAGAACTGACACAGTGGCTTCATCACTCATTATGCATAAGGCTCTGTTGAAATGATGGAACTGTTTTAAAGCCGTACTAAGTCTATTATTACACTCCTTGTTCATTTGAGTTTCAGCTAAGATTAACTGGGGTAAAAGATCTAACATTAGAGGTCCTTATATTTTGTATCCATTTGATTAAGGTCAGGGGATTGCCTTGCAAATTTTATGATATTGATGTCACGAGCATATCGGTTAAAACTTTAACAAAACATTGTACTCAAAAAATTCCCCATCCCCGTCCATTATACCAGTAACAAAACAAATGTCTCTGTCATAGCAGTCCTTCTTAAACAGAGACTTTCTATAGATAACTGTTATTCCAGAAAGTTACTCCATGTAGTGAAAAGATATGGGTAAATATCTTCCAAAAATAATCTTTGTGGAATTTTGAAAGTTTCAAAGGAATCTTACTCATTTCAAAATCACATTTTAAAAGAAAATCAAATCCTCCTATTTTATTTGAACAGTGATTTAGGTATATGGAACCACATAGAATCAGGCTGGGCCAAAAATGTTTTAATCCACTTTACCTTCAGAGTCCCAACTAAGGTTTCAAAATCTGGAGCTCTAATACCACTTACTTTATATTCTTTAACCAGCTGTGATCATTTGATGTAGTGTTTTGTTTTTCCACAGGAACTGGAAGATGATAGTTGGCTTTTTTTTAATATCGCAAGGTGAGATGTAAAGTGAACGACAAGGATGGATGAAGTGTGAAATGCCATCTGTCTTAGAATCACTCTACCAAAAATAGGAAAAAAAAAGAATTCGTACCACTCGACGATGATGGTAAGTACCAAACTTTGCTTATAAAAAGACATATTCGCATAGTTTTGTTTACCAACACCAAAATGCTTGAGGGTGCCAAGTTGCTTCGGTTGCTTATTCTCAGTTGTTCCATCATTGATTCTTTAGCCACAACTGATGCATGACTGACAGTTGTATATGTTTTCATACATTAATGTGAGGAACTGACATATTGCATAACAGCAGTGAAAAGGACGAATGGGTGACTGGTGTTCTACTAACAGCCGTTTTGTTTTTGCTTTAAAAAAATCTATCTGTCTAAAATATGAGTGACTGACAAGGCCATTATTTTTTAGTGTCATCTGCTGTTCAGTCTACAGCTGCTGAAAGAGGGGGGTGCACAGGGAGATGGGCATTTCTTGTCACATTCACTTTATTTATTTCCATTCTACTCAAACCATGAAGGGATTTCTTCATTTGATGCTTCATCTCTTGCAGCACCAGTGTTGCCTCCTCTGAAGGAATCTGTGGCCCTTCCCCGGGAGCTGATGTTTCTCTCAGAAACACCTTTGCCCACAGTGTCAGGTATGTATTATTTTAGCTCTAGTAGGGAGTCTGAAGGTCCTGAAAATATCTTCAGTTCACTTTTACACCCCAGAGCACTTGATGTAATATGAACACAGCCATTCCTTTCTATCAAATTGAGCAAAGTTGCAGTGCTTTAAACCTACCACTGAGTACAATATTGTCTTTATTTACACTGAACTGTTGGCAAAATGTGGATGAACTGAACTTCTATGATTATATTCATGCATGAAACCTACTATATTTCTGCCATTTTTCTGTATTATCTGATATTTGTACCTTCCAGTGACATGCAGTGAGCTTCATGGCTGAGGGACTGACTCTTTCCAAGTCAGCTCTACAAATATATGAGCCCAAATATTAGAGCTCCATCACCCTCTAAAACTGCTTTTAAGTGATTTATTTTTCTTTGTCTGACCCGTGGGAGAAAGGCTGATGTAACAACAGGATGTTGAGGAATCGGGATCATCTGCATTTGCGTCTCTAAACACAACATCAGTTTTATTTATTCATTTGACTTTTCATCGTTCACATGTGGTTCCAACCCATGATCATCGTTCAGATGTGGATCATTTTGGCAACTGAACACGTGTCAAATAAAAAACACAAACTAAAGACATGAAATGCATTTACTCAGAACAGACTCTTTAGATCTTGTCATTGGTCACCAACATGCCCAGGTACATCTCCTCGTCGGTCATGGTCATGCCCAGTGCCATCTTCTCAGCCCTCTTCAGTCTCTGCATCACTCTGTCATCGTTGTGGTCTCAAGACACCCTTGAACTATTCAGGCCATCTTTTGGAGTGGAGCTATCAGGGATAGAGCAAATACCTTGCTCTGGTAAGTGTCCACAACTGTAATTCCTACGTGGACATCAACTTTTATGTTTTGGCCATAATGATTATAAATTCTGTCAAGTTGCAGATAATTTTTTCTTCTTTAGATAATGTTATGTTAGTGTGGGACAAAGTAGCCTAGGAAGATTGTCTTTGCAGATAAATGTATACTTGCCATCATAGGCATGGTTACTGGCTAAAATCATGTTGGATTAACACATGACATGGCAGAAAACCAAATATAGACACTTCTCCACAAACACTTGCTTCTCATGATCAACCTTTAGTTTTAATCACTGGCATATCATTTAGTCCTTTACCTTTACAAAGAGTAATATGTGACCATAAAGACATAATATTTCTGTGTTGGTCTGCTTTTTTTCTGTCTCAGCTGCTGAACATCTAGTGCTGAGTGTTAATTCCTGTTTTATTTATAGAATGATGTTCAGCTATTTTTGCTATTTGATTCTTGTGGTTTTCATTTTCTTCATTTACCACATGTGCTTAGTTCTGTGTGTAACTGTTTGTCATTTGGGCTTCTGCTAGAGGCTTTTTTTTTTTTCCTCCACAAATTCCAACACGTAGACTACGACTACAGGTTGGAATTTGTCTTTTTTTCTCACCTCGAACTCTGATGTTTCCTTTTCCCATCTGCGAAACGAGGCGCATTCACTGCAAATCGTCAGTTACAACTGTATCTGTACCCCCATGTTTATGTCTGTGTTTATGTGATCTTGGTTGGTTGTAATCTGGAATGTAATTTCGTTGCTCTGAAAAAATGTGCAATGACAAAGATCATTCATTCATTCATTCATTCATTCATTCATTCTCTCTGTTCATTACCCCATATTTCGGCCCTGGCTTCCATTGGGGGACAGGACATCAAGCACGCTACCTGGAACATCGGGTCACATGTTTTGTGATAGTGTGGCCAAGAAAACCAGTTGGAAGGGAACAAATGGTAAGATGCCCTTTGGACAAATGGCAATAAATGCAATACTTGCACGTAGGTACAGAATGCATAAACATATCACTAGAAAAAGTTTAGAATGTTACCAGTGCTAATCACATAACTGAATCCATCATTAACTGTTCAACAGGTTATGTTTGGAAGCGATTTTCATTTTCTTATTCAAGACTGCTCATTCTTTTACATAATTAAAAAAAAAACACAATTGAAATTTAATTTTCTAAACATGCCCCAGCAAATAGTTATCAAAATTCAATTTGAAATCTAAAATTCCAAAATTCAAATGCATTAGCAGAAATGCTTTGTAAGAATGTGGCTGCATTATTTGACTTATAAATATGAGAAATCAATCATCCAGTGTGCATTTTAATTTTCTTCAAGACCGCTCATTCTTTAACTTAATTAAAATGAAAGAAAAAGGCATTTGAGATTTAATTTTCAAAGTCTGCCCTGGAAAATAGTTATCAAAATGCAATTTGAAATCTAAAACTGGAAAATGTAAATGCATTACTGGAAATGCTTTTTCCTTTTCAGAACGTGTCTGGATTATTTGACTCATTTTATTTATGAGTCATCATTTATCCGGTCTGCATTTTCTTATTCATGGTGCACATTTAAAGACACAATAAAAAAAAAAAAAGAAAACACGGGACATTGCTTTTTCATTTTCATGCTCCGCCCTGCAAAAAAGCTCTCAGAATTCGAAAATGCATTCGCAAAGTGAGAATGACTGTGGTGAGTTTGGTGTATAATTAGTAGGGGGCGCTGTGGTCATTTAACACTGGAGCAGTTCCAAACTAGCTGCTGTTTCCAGGACACATTGACTTGAACATGAGGCTAAAAGACAGCACTGTACAAACACTTAGAATTATGTGTCCAGGAGGAGTTGAATAATATATGTGAGTGTGTCCAGGTGGAGTTTAATAGTAGATCTGAGTCTGACACGGACTCAAATTGAAGGAGATAGTGGAGCTGTTCAGTAGAAACCACCAGACCATCGTCTTGAGGATGTGAAGCAACGGACTGAGATAACCGGCACCTTATGGTGTAGTAGTAGGAAAAAAAATGGATATTGGTCAAACTGTTGAATCCTCATGTGGCTTTTGCTGCATCAGTTACATAGTTCATGTCAACAATGATCAGGTGGTTAACTCTGATACGGTCCTACTACTATTACTACTGATATATGTGACTACTGGTGCTATATGTAAGTCATGCAGCAAAGCAGGCCTCAGACATGGACATCAATAAACATATTATCAGATGGTTCAACTTAGCATCTGATCTGATCATCTGATGCAACTTTTAAAGTTTTACTTGTGAATTTTAACTGAACTTCATGGGCGGGGCCTACACCGATGGATGAGAGACGAGTTTCTATTGGTGGGTTTGACCTGGCTCCAGGTTCAGTTACATGTATATGGTTAACACCCAAAATATCACAATTATATTTTATGTGCTAATGCACACTCGGTGCAATGTCATTAAAATAACTAGTTTATTGTTACTGAAGACCTTTCCTGTGGCGTTTCTACACCATGGCGGTCACTTTCTCTCCTGCAGTTTTGACGCAGACTATTCTTCAAGTATGGCTCAAGTAACAAACTTGAATCTCACATAAAAATAACTTCAGGAATTAAACATCAAAATGCACTGATTTGAAGCTGAATGTATTCAGTAACATTTGTTTAGTCATGAATATAAAATGGCCTAACCTTCATCAACGCTGCAACGGTTTTAATGAGAAAGAATCCAAATGTGTATTTATCCTGTCATGTCAGAGTTAAAACTACTGCTGAAGAAATTCAAGGCCAGTTAACACAAAATAACACCATTTAGTACAACAAAATGCAACAAAGGCTAATGTTACGCTTGAATTACTACATGAATTAGCAAAAAGTCTAACATTACATCTAAAACCTTACCACCGCTTCCTGGGGAAGAGTTTAGTGTAAAAATGACTTCTTGAAAGTTATTAGCTGTTGTGGATAAAACAAACAATTGTACTCACCAAGCCTTAAAGTTTAAGTTCTGTGCAAAATGGCGTCTATCCCTCTTCTCTCGGTTTCCCTCTATTTCTTGTGACAGGCGTGGTCTGACAGTAAAACACACCCAGGCACGTGAGCCTTCCACAGTGTTTTTTTTTAAGGATGCTTGCGAGGCTTTACACGATCATGTCGGCTATATCGGATCGGCCGATATTTGGCATTTTTTGAAATGTTTGTGATCGGGCCTCATGTCATAAATTACCGATCTGATCAATGACGTCATGGTCGTGTTGAAACTTTTTTAACCTCTCATTTACTCCAAAGTAGTTTCACAGCATCAACATGTTTGTATCCGAGAGCTAATGATTCATGATTCAAAAAACTTCATTTTCGTCTTCTCTTCCTGTTTTGAGTGCTGTCGCTATGTGACGGACAATAAAGTTTCTTTGAATCTTCACGACAGCAACCATAGCACAAGCTATCTGCAATATATGCAACACTACAGTACCTCGCGGGGGAACATTGGCGAAAAATTTCAACACGACAAATTTAATCAGGCACTTGGAAAAGACACACGGAGGAGCATGTGGAGTTCAAGAAATGCAGCGAGGAGAAAAAATAAGAAAAGCAAACTCTGAAACAGATGCTACAGCAAACACCTTTAGACAGTGCTCGTCCGTATCGTCGGACATAAGTATATTAGTACATAAACAAGTAATTTAAATATTGCTCCTCCGGTGATCGGTTATTGGTTTATTTAAACTCTGTGATCGGCACATAAATCGTGATCGTGTAAAGGCTAATGCTTACAAGATTTTTAAGATATACCAACTAAACACACTTATATGTGAAGTGAAGGCAAAGGTGTCAGTTCAAAATCATATCATCAGTGAGTTAAGACAGTTTTCTTTATTTTAATTTATACCAATTTCATTCATTCATCTTCTATACCCGCTTTATCCTCACTAGGGTCACGGGGGTCGCAAGGAGCCTATCCCAGCGACTTAAGGGCGAAGGCGGGGTACACCTTGGACAAGTCGCCAGTTCATCGCAGGGCTGACATATAATTTATACAGTACCAACTTATTAAAATAATTGATCAACTGATTATGTGTACGTATAACAAACTTAATGTTTTAAGCAGGAAAAGGTCTTGATTTTAAGCTTTACTTATGAACTCCATGAATCATTTTTAGTTTATTTTTTAGTCTTTGTGTATATATATATTTAGACTTTGCTGTATTTTATTTTAATTTTATTATATTGTATGTTTCTAATGTTGCAGAATTTCCCTGGTTGGGATCAGTTCTGTCTATCTCTTGCTCCCTCCCAGTACACTGCAAAAAAAAAAGCAATAAGGCATGATCCCTCGCAGGATTCCCATCATCAGCAGTGTTTGAAGCGTGCAGCTGAGTCTGACACCAGATATTAAATCCAGGACTCTGATGTGGAGGCCATGTGGGTATTTATTCATGTCACACAGATGCCCCAATCAATAACCCCACACGTTTCCAAGTGGCGTCTTTCATCTGATACAAAACCACAGTTAAATAATAGGAATTTTTGCACGTTTTAGCGACGAATCATTTCATCAGGAAGGAGGGTCCAAACGTGATGACCGAACAGGAGGTTACGCAGGTTCACGGTCCAACCTGGAAATAGACATGTTCCACTGTACAGTATGTTTGTGTGTGCAAGAGCTTTTCATGCATGGACCATGTATTGACTCAGCCATGTGGGTGTGATCTGACGAACAGCTGATGGTGCTTATGGCGCAGTTTCCCCCCATGAGAACCTTTGCTGCACACTGTAAATCTCACTAATAAGGCCCGGGTGCCTGGCGAGCCCCCTTCATTTCACCGTCGGGTGATAAATAACCGTGGCCTTACCAACTGGACAGCAACCGGACAAAGCCAACTGACTACAAAGAGCGAGAGCAATCCCACAAGCGAGGTGTAATATCTCCAGATAGCGCAAGGACTCCATGTGCAACGTGGTATCAGACAGAAGAAAGCCACGACTGAGATAAGTGCGAGTATTTGTCTCTATAATTGCGTGTAATTAAGAGGTCAGAGATAGGATAAACGCTGGAGTAAGGGGGGGGTGGCAGCTTGTCTCCTGCTGTCCAAGTGTGTGTGTTGTTTTAATGAAAATGTGGTTCTTTTCTGAGAGTTAACAGCTGATTGCACATGGAGCCAGCCATCGGATGGAATGTCCTCACCCCCACAATCTCATTAATTACACACAAACACACACACACTCACACAGGCACACTTATCACTTATCTTCCCCGCACATGAGAGCAGAGGTGATACACACAGCTCGGGTAGGATGGGGAGGAGAGAGGCCTGATAGGGAGGGGGGAGGGAGATGGATGGAGGAAGGGGAGGGAGGGAGCGCTTTTAGAGAGAGGGAGCTGTTGAGTTGCTGTTACAAATGACTTTCGGGGTGAGAGGAAGTGGCGCAGGGTCAGCGTTCTAACCTCCGAGCCCAACCTGCAGCCGCTGTGACAGATGGAGTGGTCAGCCCAGATTCTGTTCAACTGTTGAGGAAAACCAGGAACAATAGCATTATCTGAACGGAGCATCCCTCATAATGCTGTGCAGGCGGATACTGGATGTGACCCGCCTTCAAACAGGAAGTGTGTTCTGAGCTACTGTAGTGGATTCAGTCAGCGGTGACCTCCTCCTGCAGAGAAAACGCTGTCTACCGAACTCCAGGATTCATTTGGACTCGAAGGAAAATAATATGAATGTCATCGTCCTTTTACACAATTAGAGCCTCTTTAAAATATTTGTGATTGTTACTAAAAGTACAAATAAGGAAATAAAACAAAAAGTAACTGGAATTTAGAAAAACAAGAACAGTGAAATAAAAAGTATAACAAAAGTGGCAACATTAAAGGATTAAGAGAACTGTTGGCAAAATCAGCTTTGTTTTTTCCTTGTTTTTCTTCTTTATTTCACATGTTCTCTTCTTTTTTCCTTTCCTGTTTCTTTTTTCTGTTCTTTCTTTTTTCCCTTTTCCCTTTTTCTTTTTTCTTTATCTCTTTTTCTTGTTTTTTCTTCTCGTTCTTTTTTCTTTTTCCTTTTTTCTTATTTCTTGTTGTTTTTTCTTGTTTTTCTTTTTTCTCTGTTTTTCTTTTTCTCCCCCCCCCACCCCACCAATGGATTTTGTCATTGCTATATTTCACTCTGTATTTAAAGTGAATTGTATCAACAAGGTGTTTCAAAAAATTACTTAAAAATAATACATTTAATAAAATTGAATAAATAATAAAATTGCAATACTTAATAGAAGATCTTGATAAACAGTGGTTTGTTAATAATATTCTACCTTTTCAAGTTTATATAAATTTTTTCCCTCAAACATCTGAAAAATCAAAAACACTTCACCAGAATTAAAAATCAATTCCTCAAAAATAAAAAGTACTTCACTTGCAAAACTAAAGTAACTAGTAACTAACTAAAATAAAATGAACTTAAGATGAAATCCAAATCCAAACTGAGACACTAAAAAGAAAATTAATGGCTCGGTAAAACAAAAACATCAAAACAAAAATATTTTTTTAATGATATTTTGTTTGTTAAATAAATACACTAGCAGTGACTTATGACTTTTTAAAAAAAAAAAAAAAAATTCTAGTATCAACAGAGGAAAGATTTCAATTCCGTACAGTAGAAGCTTTAATGCTCTGCCTTTTCGACCAGTTCAGACCAGTTAGCCCCCCACATGGAGCGAGGTGAGTGTCCTGAGGTTTACGTAGGGGAAGTTTTGGGGTGATGGTCCATCTCCAGTTTCCTGGTCTGGTCAGTAACCATGCAGACTCGCTGTGCCCCATAAAGAATGCATTAGGCCTTTGCATGTGCCCCACACCTCAAAACACATGCTGTGATGGAAGAGTTTCATTAAATTATCCACCATCTTGTGTTTTTAGAATCATGCATCATAAAACTGGCTGCAAATGGTGAAACTTCATCGGAAATGTTGTGCATAATGTTTCTGCTGTGGGTTTGGTTTTTCATGTTTTTGGGGAAATCTGTGACACAGGGTTAATCGGCTTCCTGTTTATGTATCTGGTAAATATCTGTAAAACTGTGCACGGAATTAAACTTCTAAACTAACATGAACCTATAGTCAGAGATAGCAATAAGACACTCACTCACTGTTAAAATGAGTTAGATTTTTGTACCATAATCATACACTATAAAAAGTAAAACATTGAATCAACTTAAAAAAAAAAAATGTCTTGAATAGGTTATACATTAAAATAATAATTACATTAAATGTAATTTAATTCGGTTCACTCAACAAATTTTTTAAATGTATAACCCAGGGGCATCAAACATGCGGTCCAGGGGCTAAAACCGGCCCACCAAAGGGTCCAATGTGGCCCACGGGATGAATTTGTGAATTAACTCACATTAGTTCAGGAACCAGATGCAAACCAGTGTGATCTGAAGTAAAATAACATACCCATGAATAATGACAAGTACAAATGTTCGATTCCCGGGCGATCCTTGGGACCTTTCTATGTGGAGTTTGCATGTTCTCCCCGTGTCTGCGTGGGTTTTCTCCGGG
>JAQQZY010000017.1:22095052-22110586 GCA_030068375.1 Ostorhinchus rueppellii | reverse complement strand
TCTGTGCAGAACTTTACACTGACTTTTAACTCTACTGTTAGAGCTGCTTTACTCTCCATAGAGCTAAAAATACTCTACCTAGGTTCAAATAGTTTGACTCTGAAAAATTGACACTGCATTTGTCACTGTGTAGTCTTACACAGTCTGAGTTACATTTTCATTTTTTTTTTAAACATCAATTCAAAGGGTCCATGTTATCAGTAAAGAAGCAGGGATAAACTGGATTAGTTTTATGTTAAAAGTGAAAAATCCACATTTTAGTTCCTTCAGATTAAATGACACTCTGGTCTTTTATCTTTATTTAGCTTTACTGAGAACAAATGTTACTAGTAGTAGCTGTTAACAAGAGGAAGCTCTTATCTGGGCTCTATTTAAAGGTTAAAACGTTTTAAGAGTGACAAACTATTTTTAACGGACCCATACTTTGTCTTTGGTTGCCATCGCCGTCAAAGTCAAAATTACAATACTTCAATAAAGATGAAGAGCGGCGGGTCATAGTGTCACCGTCTTGGGCTTACGCTTTCATTTTTATGATGGTCAATTCTTAAGGATCTCTGTGAACTTTGAGAGCGAGGGGTCACATACTCGCTGACAACCCAGCCACCTGTTGCCACACAGACACACACACACACACACAAATGTGCACCAGCTCACACATATCTTCACCTTCACACCCCCCACATCCACATTCACCTCACACTCAGAGCTCTGGGTTTTAGTTTACATCGTTATTACATTATAAAGATGGTGCGATTGTGTACGTGCGAGCGTGTTTCATCTGTCTGACATTGAAAATCTATGAAACAAACCCCAGCTTTTGACTGTTTTATCACACACACAGCATGCACACGGACAGAATACAGACGACACCAGCATATACATGGGTGCAAATACAAATGCATTCATTTTCTTTTCACAATGAAATATTGTTATTGAGAAAACTTTGGAAAAGAACGTGTAAAGAAAATTTGAACACATACACATATAATTGCATTATTAAACCATATGAATCAGTTAAATTAGTGAGATATTGATTACGTATAAACATTGTGACATGAATAGATATATATATATTTTTTTCTTATTTGGCTCAAAAATGGTCACAGAACATGTTCATGTCCTTGGCCAAAGGCTGTGCTGATATAGCGTGCTTGCAAAGAAAAGCTTTTCGGTCAAGTTCAGGGTTGTGTACCTGACTGGGCCTAAAGAGCAGAAGCAGGTGCATTGGGGTTTTTAAGTGCGAAGGGTCACACAACCCTTTATATACACATCTCTCCTCTCGTTCCTCATCTCCCAGGCTATATACAGAGTCATCATGTGCAGTTACATCTGTGTCACACAAGGAAAGATGTACTTCAGCCTGACATCCAAGCAGCTGCATCGAGTAAACGTCTGTCAAACCAGACATAAAATACATAAATCTGTCCATTGTCCATCATTCTCCCACTGCTTTACCCTCACCAGTCCTTTATTAACACCAAGATATCTCTCATGGGTTCTTATGGCTATGATGTCATCATGTTAAAATGCAACAGGCTCCTAATGGAAAGTATGTCAAAGATTATTTTTTTTCGTAAGTCTAAGCGATGGGGGAGGCCCTGCCTGTAGTGCGTATCACTAAATGATTACTAAAACATGTCTAGGTATGTGATGAGAAGTAACAAATTTAGCTCAGTGAATTCACCCAAAATGTTCCGTAACAACAAGCTCACAAAAGCACCGAGTAACTCCGTCCACAAGGCAAGGTCACGGAGGCGATGTCGAATCTGTACCCAGATTGAAGTGCTTGCTCTGAGTGTCTGGGCCAGCCCAGTCTCTGCCCAGTTTCTGCCCAGTCCATAATCATTTCCAGTTCAACCACTCGCTTGTCCCTTTTCCAAACCTGCAAGACGTTTCTCCCTTTAGTGGCCACTGACGCTGCACATTCACGTCCTAGAGAACATACTTGAAAGATATCAACTTAACATCATTCCCTTCTGTCCACAGAGCTGTGACACAGTCTTTTTGCTCACACAAGCTTGATATGTCACTGGCCTCTGCTTGTCCACAGTTCAACTAGATGCCTGTTCAGCACATGGATGATTAATTCGTAGAACATTCTGAACCGACATAACAATTCCAGAGTGTTGTTTTGTTTTCCTGACAACCTTAGACGTCTGGATTCAGCCCATGTGGGCGGTGACCTGTGAGGCCCCTCCCCCCGGCTGGCTACCGGCCAGTCCTAAAGTCCGAGAGTCAAACAAGAATCCCTGCTGTCCGCCGCTGAGCACACCGATACTGTCTGTTAGAGTCCCGCTAGGAGCCGAGCCAAGGAAGGGACTCTGATTGGCAGTGGCAGCGGCGGCCATTTTATCGGGGCTGGCAGCGAGGCGTGGTGATGGAGGGAATGTGTAGCCGTACAGACTGTAAGGTGGCGTGTGGAGGCGGAGGCTGGCGTAACTTTGCGAGGAGGGGTTGGACAGATAGCCAAGCTGAGAAGTAGGCAGAGGCAGGGAACAGAATCCTTCCCCGTCGTACGCTGAAGGACCTCTCGGAGAAGGAAATGGCTCTGACGCGTTGCTATAGCGATGGAGGGGGTGGGCAGGTCGGCTGCATGTGTAGTCAGGGGGGCTCAGGGGACACATCTGGAAAGGTGAAGAGCATGGGGATGTAGAAAGCAGGTGAGATGACGCTCCAACAGCTCCATGAGCTCCTGGTACTCCTATCGAAACAAAGCCAGAATAACAGAAATGAAAACACAAGCAAATGGAGAAATGGTCTAGGACTTGGCAGCTTTTATGCCAAAAACTGAACTTGTTTTAACAAAAGGGATCAAAGACTAAAGCCATACTTCCATCCAAGGTCCTGAGAACTTTTATCCCAGAAGTCTACACCCAGGAACTACACTGTTTCCACCGATTTTCATTGGTTGGATGAATGAAAACCACAAAGTAGACTTATTTCGACGATACAAGAAATGCTTAAAAAGGCTAATTTTTCATGTACTTCCTGCTGTAACACAGAGGAAATGTGTCCAAGCACAATGAATAAGTACAAACAGCTACACATTTTTTTCCTAATAGTAGCTGGAATACCATTAAACAGTTCTTGGTCAGTCATACTCAGCTCTGTAAGTCCCACAAAGGTCCACATCTAGAAGGATACTAATCACCGAGCGGGGACATTTTTTGGAAGCAAAATAAAGTCTCTTGAATACGACCTAGACTCATGAGTTCCTGCAAAGGTTCCAGTTCCAAAACATGGCTTAATATGAATCCTTTTTAGTTTAGTGTTTTGGAAGGCGGTGACAAATAACATTATCCAACTGAGTGAGGGGTACAAGATAAGAAAACAAACCTGCTGGTATTTTAGAGGCAATGACACACGAGTTATTTTTAGGTTGATAACTACCTTGCTTGGCCATTCCAGGGATGTCCTCAAATGTGAGCGTTCGCAGAGATGGACGCCAGAATGCGTAGGACTCCACCAAAGCCTCCAGACCCATCCTGTAAGACACAGAACCGTTTGTTTGTTTGTTTGTTTTGTTTCGAGCAAAAGGAAAGAACCACAACAGTTAATAATGAACACAAAGAGCTAATGGTAAAGCAGAAACACAAAGCACCTGGCAAATCCAAGGAAAAACTAAAAGAAATACATTAAGAAAAATATTACCAAAGCAAAAAATAACAAAAACACTTGCCAGGTATGTCAGCAATAAAAAGCAATATCAATAAGTACTGCTCGAAAAGGAGTGGGAAGAAGAAAATGTCTGAAATCCCACCCCCTCTCCCATTTATAGACATTCAACTAAATGAGCTTCCTCAATGATCGTGACATCTATTCTGAGTCATACTGATGAAAAAACACAAGATTAGCAAAACTGAAGTATATTACACACAATAACATTGGTCAATTGGTCAATTTTGAAATCAAGATTATTCAAACAATTTTTTGGTTTTTGATTAAATTTGATTAAGTTTCACAGTGCATTTATTCAGCATTTCTCTCTCTGTCAAAAAACACTTTGTTATTGATTCTTTATGCAAAATATTCAAGTTGAAAATAAATGTTGGCTACAAATATGTACTTTACAGCTGTTTTGCAGTGGAATGGAATGTATAGTGCATGCGTCTATCAGAAATTGTGTAAAGAAAAACAGAAAATAAATGGCTTCAACTCAATGATATGAGTTTTGACATCGTTTGACAACAAAATTAAAATCGTGGTCAAAATTCGATTGATTGCACAGCCCTAGTCTGTGTACTATATATTTAACAATAGTCACACACCAACAGTGTTCCATGTTAATACTCCAACACTCTGAAATGATCACACAGTCCGTCACAGTGTGGCCACTGACTGCAGCTGCTGCGCCGCTCTTTCCCATCATGCCTCACTGGGTCATACATTATGCCAACCACCTGGTGGCCATCTTAGTTGGCAGTGGGGCCTCTCTCTCACCATCTCCATGGAGACCACAGGTAATGAGGGGCATAAACGGCATGTTGCGATTGGCTGCTGCCAGCCGGGTGCTCAAAGGTAATTGCTTTCACACGGCTTTTACGGGCGAATCAGAACGAAGGAGCAGGAAGCCACAGCAAGGATTTATGAGGTGGGACTCCCCCCCCACCCCCCCCACCCAATCTGCGTCTCCCTCCTCCTCTAGGTGGGGCAGAGGGTTGCTGTGATGGGGTAATGCAAGTGCTCTGTTACCCCTCGTTAGCGTGAGGATAAAAGTCCTCCCCCCCGCAGGGTTGTAGCCACGGTGATAATTTAGACAAGCTGCCTGGAGCGGTTGTGTGCGCTCCAAAGCAGCCTATCAGAGCAGAAGTTTATTTAGCAAACTGCTTAACTCTTCCTGTAATATTTAAGGGGAGTTTTTGGGCCTTCCTGGGTTTACGTTTTATAGGGTCAGCTGTCAGGCTCCCTCGCTTATCCAGTTTGCCTTTCTATACTTTCCTCGCTCTCAAATTTTCTGTCTCACACTTTCCTTCTCCTTCTCCTGCCCCCACCCCCTCTTTCCCCCCTCCTCTCTAATGATTTCTGTGAGGCCTCAGGGGAGTGGCTGTTTGGAGACTGTTGGAGTTTTACTGCAGTGTTGTTTTAATGCTGTGTTTATATATGTTTAGAAATGTGTTTATACAGATTTTCTTCATGACAGTCTTGAATTTTATTGTTTTGCTGTTGATGTTTATGTTCCCGAGGCTGGCTGGAATCTGACGCTCCATTTAGGTTTGTAGCTTTAGGTTTACACAGTTTTCCTTCTCAAAACATGCAACTGTAACTGAGCAATCATACGAATTAATGTGCCTTTAAAGTCAACTCATTTAAATAGACGTTCAGCGCTAATTAACATTGTGAAACTGTTATAATAAGCACCAGAATCGTTCAGTTCAGTCAATTTCTTTTCTTCCATTAAGGACGGATTTAATAGGGGGCTGTTGCACATTTTCCGTTAGGGAAAGAAAAAAAAATAAATAAATACATAGCTTTGCTCCCCATAAAATCAGACTGAAATAGCTGCGACACAAACCACAACCAAGCCAGAATATAGTGCAGTCATGCATCCCACATTACCCCTAATGCACTAGATAATGTGAAAATCTCTGTGGTTGAAGTGAACTCACCGGTTTCTGCCAGAGTCTCTGAAGCCTTTGGCAAATGGGTTTCTGTCAATTTTCAACCTTGTAATCTGAAAAGCGAAAGAAGACTTTAATTATTTCCAAAAACGCACTTATGATAACCTTGTCCTGGAAGATTTCCTCTCCATCCATTTTTTTTTTCCCTCTGTAATCTTCTCAGGTCCAGAAATAAATCCACTAATGAACATTTGCTTAATGGGCCAGTTCTTCCATTTGCATTGAATCTAAGTATATGCATGTACTCGCATATTTCCATTCACATGTGATTTTTTTTTTTTTTTTGCGTGCGTGCGTGCACTCTCTGCTTGTTCGTCTCTCATCTGTGGGGCTGCCACAGGGCTTTCTATGCTGTGAGTGGTGTTTAAAGCCCAGCTCTATGACCCGAATCTAAAGGGACTTTTATAGGCATTGCCACCACCATGTTCTGACATCAACCATCATGCACTTTGGGCCCGCTAACCAAAGCTAACACTCGACTTCAAAGCTCACAATGCCTGGTCCGATGCACAAAAAACAGCAACTTCTACTTGTTTGATTTCAGTCAGAAGTCCAGAGAATATAAGAGACTATTGCAGTGTATATAAAATCCACTCAAACACAAAATCATGTAAAAAAAAACAACCATGAAAAAGTCAAATCAGAAATCTGTGCATGCACTGGAGCTTCACTGGTTTCTGAAGTCAGCAGGGCAGTATAACACTTGCATGCAGAGAATGTGTTTCCTGGCCACGGTGGCTGCTTCACTTTTATTTATCTGGGTTAAAGAGGAAACGCAGTTGTGCTGAGGTTTGTCGTGTTACCTGTTGGTTCTGATATGCTGTAACAGTTGTGAACACGGTCTCGGGGAAGGAGAAGGTCCGGGTGCCTTCTCCAGCAGGGACAGCTCTAACAGGGGATAACTCCTCTCCGCACTCTTTACGGATTACATGGACCCGGGGCTGATACTTGTGCATGGAGTGAAGAATGATCTGAACAGAGAAGGGAAAGAGCTTGGATTACACAAGAGCAATTAGATGTAATTTGTGGCTGTTAAACAGAACAATGGGAGGAAAACACACAGGAAAGCAGAAAATACAAAATATGTCACAATAATCTCCACTGAAAGGCAGTTTATGTTAGAAATATAAATCATAAAGTGTCAATATTTGCAAAAAAAAACAACACTTGCACAGTCTATTAAAAGCAGAAAGCTATAATATTTGATAATAGTCATTAAAGCGTAAAAGAAAACCCACACTCCTCTGCATCTATCAGTCTTAAATGACAGGATCATGTTTTTACTATATGAAACTTACATGTCCCTGATCGTCCATTTCGTTATTGGTCAGTTTGAGTTTGTCAAAGCTGACCACTTGACGCATCCACGTCTCTCCTGAGGCCGGGGAGTCCGGGTGGATGTACACTCTGGGGGGCACAGGGGAGTCTGCGTTGCCCGCTACCATCCACTTGGAGCTGTGGTACACGTACCTTCACAACGCACACACGAAGTTGTCACAATATTGCATTTTTTCCCTTCTTCCTTTGCACGTTTTTAATTAAATGAGCGTAAAAGTGCGAGGGATTCAATATGGAGATCGAATCTGATCAATAATGAAGTCAGATATTTAAGAAGAAGTGTGAGCCTTTTTCCACGAGTAATATTTGTAATAATTAAATAACATGAATATATCTCATAGTTTTAGTTTTTAATGTGTGTGGTGCGTAAAAGTAAAGCAGAATAGGTTTGGTTCAATGTTTGTCGGGACTAAAAACTTCTTTTTCGCAGTGCGTCGTTTCTTGCAGCTGGCACATTTGCGCAAAATTTGGACACCACGCTGCACATGCCATGTTTTACCAGACTGACCGAATAATATGTCGTGGATATCACTCATTACTCCCTCGCGCCGCTAAAAATGAGTTCACATATAAACAGGTTTTGTAAGTTCCAAATGACAGGCCTGGTGTGTAGCACGCAAAGTCTTGGCTGCTTTTGACGCCCTCCACGTTGTTTTCTTCTGCATCATAACGACATTTGTTGGTTTGACCCTCTCGGGTGGAGAGGTTAGGCATCCAAAAGGCCTTTTCCAAAAGGGACGACAAAACCGCCGTGACACAACCCCCGTGCCAAGCGCCATTTGTGGAGACAGAGCTGCGATTTGCACAATTGAAAAATATTGGGTTGTCCTGATCACAGTGCGTATTGCAGTCTAATTTAAGACTACATACTACATGCAACGCACCCGGGTCTACAGGGCATGCGCGTAAGGTTACAGGCCGCTGATAAAAATCTATGTCCTCCTCCTAACATCACTCTAGATGTTATTTTTCTTTATCCATTTCCATTATGGTGTTACAAAAGGTCATAAAAACATCACACCGGCATGCATTGGGAGTGCGTGGGGATGTGTGTGCACGTGCGTAAAGGTGCGCGCTCTTACCTATATCGTTTATTGTCCACAGGGATTATATCCATGGCAATGTAATACTGCTGATGTGGGTCCAAGCCTGTAATTTTCACACGCATAGCAGGGAACATCCGCCTGACAGGAAAACCAAATAAATCATCTGCATTGGAGATTTCAACTAACCTATAGGCTCCAAGATTTACAGCAGCAATAAACCATTCTATAGAATAATAATAACAATAATAATAATAATAATAATAATAATAATAATAATAATAATAATAATAATAATAATAATAATAATAGATAATTTCAATAGTTACAATATAATCTAATACATCCTTATTGAAACAGCTCATTCTATATATTATATATTTATGTTTTTTATGATAGCGCCACAGCTGTGTATTTTTATTTATTTATTTTTTTCCCCTTCTTTCCAAATTATTATCATCCTCCGTGACCTTACCGTCCAGCTTTGGTGATGATCATTTCCGTGCCGATCTCGTGGAACCGTTTCCACAGGTCTGATCCCTGCAGGTCCACGCGGGTCTCCTCTCCGGTCCCCGTTACAGGAGGCACCGTGCACACGGCGGTGGGCTGCGGACTCTCCAGCAGCGCGTCCTCGCTCTCCGCTGCACCGGAAAGACACAAAACTGATGTGATACCCTCTTACAAAATGTTTACATGTCCGATCATTTGTGCACCTGGACTCACAGGGAGGGGAAAGTCCTGGAGACCAGCAGGACATTCTTTACATAAATATTCCATCCAACCGTTATTTGTGACAATAACTGAATTAAATGGCTTATACTGGCATGATCACCACTAAAAAAAAATAAAAAAAGTCAAACATACTAAATAATCTGCTTTTAATAATAGTCTCTTTATGAAGTTCTCTTATATAAATGTATTTTTTTAACCCATTATTTAAATAGTTTCACTGCATTGCATTGACCTATAAAAATCCATTATTTCTTATCATAAATAAATTAAAATCTGGCGGATTGTAAACATTTAATATAATAAATAGCTCAGACTGAAACACAGATCACTGCACTCCAAAAAATGCAGGCCTGCTATAATCTTGCAATTTTTATTATTATTTTTTTTTTTAAATCAGATTAAGTAGATTTTCTGTGTCTCCCTCCTTTTTTCTAAACACACATTTAACAACCACTGTATAGTCTTACTACTTTTCACTGACTACTTTTCTGCGTACTTTATTTTAAGGATATGTTAGGAGAAGCCATAATCGTAGTGTTTATGTGTCTCACCGCTGTTGTTATTTGTGCCATTCAACACAGGCCTCGCCAAGTCCTGGAAATTTATGGACATTAGACGTGGGCCTAACAAGCCAAACTAACACAAAGACAAATCCTGCAGCCAAGTGCCTTCGAAACTTACAGCAGAGTTCAGTCGTAATTTGTCGGAGCAGGCGGTTTGTGCTTAGGCTGCAGAGCTCGCATCCATCCTCGCCGTGGCAGTTTGCTTTATACGCTGCTAATTGGCGTGTTTATGATTGCAACACAACCCATAAAGCGTCTCACATTAGTCACACTCACACCATTTATATTTACTAGAACAGAGCCGAGATATGATATCACATTTCCACTGTTAGCTCTGACCAAGGCCCATCATTGTTTGGCATTATGTGCATTTTTTATCTTTAAAAAAATGTTTTTTTTTTCATCTTAATTCTTGTTTTGGCACTGAACAGTAATTCAGCAGGGAACGTATTTTTTCCTTAAAAAAATAAAGGTAGTCAGTGGGCAGTAAGAGTTTTTAGTCTTTCCCCTAAAATGCAGCTGTAAATGTATGAGCTCAGCAGGAAACAGCTTTGTGGACATTTAATAAATCCATCTTGTTTCGGTATGTTTATAAAATACGTATTTTTATTGTTGTTGTTATTATTTGGGTTACTCACGGGATCCGTCACTGCCACACTCCGCCTCACTGCCCCGGTCACTGGTGCACGCTCTGCCGGGCCGCGGCCCCGGGCTCCCGCTTACATCAGACACATCAGTCCCGTCCTCGTACCCGGGGGACGCAGCATCCTCTCCGTTTGTCCTGCGTCTTTTTTCCGCCCCGATCAGCGCTTCCACAGAGAATGCGTGCGCCTTTACGCTCAGCGCGCACGGGGAGCGCCGCTTCTCTGCCATGTCTGTGGGTGTCCGGACAGAGGAGCAGACGGCGTCACGAGTTTGCAAGGAGCGAGAAAAGTTCTAAGCACAGTCTGTGGCAAAAATCAGTGAATCCACAATGGAGGTCCCGTGAGTCTCCGTCCTGAAGACGGACAGCAGAGGAGAAACAGAGAAAGAGAGAGAGAGAGAGAGAAAGAAAGAGAGAGAGAAGTCGGGACGAGCTGCAGTAACCTCTCCGTTATCCGTGAGCTCCGCGCTGACTTTTGGAGAGTGTCAACAACCGGAGCTGAGGGGAGAGCCGGAGAGGCCCGTCAATCACCACACACACCAACCAATCACGAGTGATCACAGCCCCCCGGAACTTTTCCCTTGTCCCGCCTGCTGTGGGCCGCTCGTGCCGCCTTATGTGGTAAAAGTAGAGCTGGTGAATGAATCACGTCTTGAGCCGAAGGAGCGCAAAGAGCGTCTCTGAGGCATTGCGCGCATTTTCACACACTGGCCCGAGATGCTTTGTGTATCTGCTCATTAGTGCCTCCTGCACGGGGCCACTGTGTGGGCTCCATCCTGGAAACAAGCATCTTCTAAAAGTCTGGAATTATAGCACATAAGACTTTTTTAATCAACATTTGTCCGCATGTGTTTGTCTTAAATCCACTGGATGAACTTTATCCACAACCAGTAGAAGAATGTTCACACTTCCATGAGTCTTATCAGCTGTCTTAAAGTGATTTGCTCCATTCTGCTGAAAGTCTCCAACAAACCTTGACCTATTCTTTATTTTGAAATGTCTGTGGAGACAGAACTGAGATTTACACAGTTCAGACAGTACCTGTCTGTCATTAGACTGAACAAATACATGAAAAATACTGTGTATTTTGACATTAGTGACTGTATTATCAACATTACGAACTATGTGAATTAATAGCTCTGAAGTAATATATCTTCAGTGAGGCCCTGTCGTAATTGAATAGAGCCTGATTTAATCGAAATCACCAACTTACTCAAATATCATTAAATGTCATTGGTCAGAAAAATGTGTCTAAAGGAAATAAAAAAAAACTTTTACATTTTATTGGTGCCTTTTGTGTCTGGATGAACACATTTCAGCTTTACTTTACATCATTTCAGATCTGTACTCTGAAAGATGAGTGCGTCCTCAGCTTTCTGTCCGCGCGCGCTGTGAAATAGTCCGTGACACTGTACAGGTCGGGTGTGTGTGGGTGCGCGTGCACGTAGACTACCCCAAAGATGGACACACACGGCCTATAAATAAACGAACCTGCGACGTAGGGCGTGGGTGGGTGCGGGTTTCTTCCTCTAATCTTCGTGGCCTCGTTGTGACCCGTTCAAGGCCTTCAGAACGCAATCCCGTAAACGCACCACGGTGGGCCTACAACACGTCTGAATGCGCAACAGCAATGCGCAACAATATCCGTCAAATGCGTCAGCTGAACCCATTCTAATGGATTACCTGGAGATTTCCTTCTGCATAAACTCTTTATTTACATGAACCTTTAAGTGTTTTTTTTTTTTTTTTTTTTTTACTTTTTTCTTGTTAATATGAAGATGTTTTTCAGTGTTTCAGAGATCAGTATAAATGTATAAATAAACAGATAACGGAACAGCATATTTTATTGCCATAGATTTAACGTAAAAGGTGAGAAACACACGGTTTATCGGATTAAGAGCCATGTGTTTAGTCGCATTCTGTCAAAATTAAACGCAACGGGTAATATGTATAGTCACTTTAAGATGTTTAGTTTCATACCATGAAAAAATCTCACAACTATAGAAAAACAAAGTTGATGAAGTTCAACAAAAACAGATTTCAATTAAAAGTACAGCTTCATATATATGTATTCGTATCATTCGTGATATCATAATTTAACACAGATTATTAATCTGACAGCATTGTAAGACTAATTTTTTTTATGTATTGTATTAGTTTATTCGTTTTAACTTACACATTACACACACAAATATAAGTCTTCAATTAATCATTATTATCATCTTTTTTATCATAATTAAAATAACATTTTAAGATTATAATTTTGAAGGCTATTTATTAATACTGACATATTCTTATTAAAAATAACAGGCTATTGTTAATAATATTATGAGCAGCAGCTGCAGTGGTTTTACTGTATTTTGCGTGTGATAAGATAAAACAGTTCTAGTCTCTGCTATAATAAGACATTTTGTCAATAGTAAATTCTGATGATGTGTAACAGTTTGGATAAATGTTTCATAGTCAACATAACAAGAGAGAGGGGAAGCCTGGGTCCAATTTGGCTTCGCTATTATAGTAATTTTATTATAATAATAATGATTGCTTCCTAACAAAGAAAACATTTTTTTTCGGTGAAACGATGTAAAGTTTCAGTTTAGAGGCAGATAATCGGCCATCTGCCGATAAGGCTCTTTATTTTATAAGATTATTGCAACTTATTAGAATCATTTTTGGAATAATTACATCCAGGAAAACAGCACCATCCGCTTATATTCTTAACGGCCTGTGACTCCTTATATCTGCACATTAAATGAATATCCATGACGGTTTAACATTTACAAAGAAAATCACCTCTGGACCGAAAGACTGGGAAGCGTTAATGCCATGGAAATGTGGGACACTCTCCTCTGGGCCTATAGGAGGACTTTTTTTTTTTTTTTTTTTTGGCTTCTTTTCATTTGCAATAAAAATAGAACTAGAAGACTTCAGTCAGTGGATTCATCTCTGGCTGCTCCTCATCCACTATAATAAAGATCAGTGCGTCCCAAGCATCTCGAACTAAAATGGAAATTGCAGGGTCTTAAAAAATGTTTTATATCTTACATTTTTACTGTCTTCTGGTCATCCTGTACTATCAGATCTTTTCTTGTTGCCTTTATTTAATCCACAAAGTTCTTTATCCGTTACATGCATTTTTGTGCAGGAAAAAAAAAACTAAGAAAGGATAATTTTATCATTTTTTAAATTTAATTATGTTTCATTTTCACTTACTCTACACATTTAACAGGACAGAAATCGTTCCATTGAACATATATATGTAGAATCATTCCTCTGAACTGGGACTAAAAAATAATAATAATAATAATAATAATAATAATAATAATAATATAATAACAACAAAAAACCTATAGCCTAATCCCATATGTGCAGATGGATGTTTTTTGTATTTCATGAGCTTGATAAAAAAAAAAGAAGTGTTTTAAGCTTAACTGCAACTGCTAACCTAATTTATCTTGTATACTATAACTAGATATTGCAATATGTTTGTAGAGTATGAAAGTTGTTTATTTGTTGTGTGTAATAAAACTATAAGTTGTGTATGTTTATCTATACGTGCGTAAATGTAGGCTATATCTATATATAAGTATTTACTCTTACTTGTAAATATTGTAGTCATGAAGTTGTTTTGGTTTTTTTTCTATTCTTTTTCTTCTTCATGCTCGAAATTCTTAGGGCATTCAGTCAGTCATAAATGAATCTCAATAAGGATTTTACATGCTTAAATGAAGACTGTAAAATACCGACAAGTAAAGGATGAAAAATGAGCCTAAAAACAAATGTTAAGTTACTGTGTTGAAAACTGAGGTCAGGAAAATCTATCAAATGAGGATTTAAAAATGAAAATATGCTCTCAGCAGTGGATCAGGAGGAACTTTATCATGTTGAAAGGCATTATTAAGCAAATAGTGTGATTTTTCCTCAAAGGCGAAAATGTTTAAAATAATGGAAAAGGTGAAAAAAAAATAAAATAAAATAAAAATAAACATCCAGTTCCAGACCATGTTTGAAAGGGACTAGCATTTGGTAAAACCTTAAAAGAAAAAAAGGTCACGTGCAGGTGAGTGTTTACCTGATGAGTACTTCCGGCTCGTGATGCGTCTCGGCCAATCAGAGCCGTGCGTTCGTCCGTCTGCAGAAGTGCCGCGTGAACGTAGGCGTAGCCCACTGCGCGCTGAATAGGCTGTTTATTAAAAAACCTTTGCCATAATTACCTGTGAGCTTTGAAGGGACACGGGGTGGTGTAGAAGTGCCGGAGCTGGGGAGTCTGGGTAATACATTGTTAACAGTTATTTAGCGCGTGCTAATGGGCACGTGGAGGACTGCCAGGGCTTTTATGGTGAATGTGGCATGAGCTAGGAAGGTGTGTATTTGTGTGTGTGTGTGTGTGTGTGTGTGTGTGTGTATTATATGTGTGTGGTTTTTAAAGGACTCCGGAGTGACACCTTTACGCACAATAGTCATTATTTTTCATTTGTCCTGAGGATAAGCCGATGAAAAGTCCTCCTGACAGCCAGCTGACAGTAACAGCCAGCTCCAGCCAGCTGCCTCCCCGTAAGCCTGGCTCCCAGACGGGGTCCCAGCCCGGGACTCCCAGGTGCGGCCCCGCTGGGAGGCTCTAGTCTGAACTCCATGTCTATCTCCACTTGTGCCAACACTGCAGAGCGAAGGGCCTGGGCCCCAGCGAGTACATCCTGCTTATGCTGGCTCAGAGTGTCTGTTCATCCAAGTGAAGTGACCCCTGGTCTCTTTCATAAAGTTAACCTTCCATTGAAAACGTGGTATTTACTGACGCGCTTGATAGAAATTGATGGATCTATGACATTTATTGAATTTTTTTACGAGCCGGTTCTGGTTGTGACGCCGTTTATTCAGGCCTCTGTGCGCCTCGGATGTTATTCCAGTTGAACTCCTGCTCCGGCGAAGACGAAAAAAAAAAAAACAAAAAACCCTTGGGCTTGTCACATACACACCAGCGCGAGCGCGCACAGATCTTTACGCACGGACAGACACGCATGACTATAGCTCTGTGTAATCCAAAGGTTATAGCCTCAAACTGCTGCTCCGGTGTTGAATTCATCCTCGTATTCACTGATCAAAAATGCATCTCTGATCTAAGCCAGATCCAACACTGCTCAGCTTATCACGTCGTTATTTTAATGAGATCATGCGCAAATAAATGCAGGACACTTCCCTCTGTCAATCCATGCACACGTCTAAAAACATACCAGCGAACAAAAGAAATGATTCAAACTAGTAGAAGGAGTGAACCAAATCTATATTGATATTTATTGAGATGGTTGAATGTTGTTAATATGAATGTCTGTGTAAAGGCAGAGTTTAGGGTTAACAAGTGAGTGCAGGGGGTTCTGCAGGAAAGGCCTTCAAACTAACAATTTTGTAAATATTAAAACACTGGAGAACATACTTTGTAAGTATAATAAAACCTTACATATGAACATAATTATATTAATCTGTTGTGTACTTGTTTAGATTTGCTAAATCTGTTGCTAACTCTAACCAAAGCACTTTTATAGCTTAAACATAAATACTTGTGGCAGTCAGGATATGTAGATTATGGGTGTAATTATCATTCA
>JAQQZY010000017.1:21982322-21994654 GCA_030068375.1 Ostorhinchus rueppellii | reverse complement strand
CATGCCAGAACAAAATTACCGCTAAGCCTCTTCGCCCGGTGTCAACCCACCCCGGCTCCAGTGTGCAAGCACCTATTATGGAGATTTGAAGTTGTTTCTGACAAAAACTTCAAGTCTATTTTTTTTCCTACTAAACCACACTGTAAACATTTATTATTTATAATAATGATAATTAATGGCCAGATATTGAACGCTAAGTTCTTCCTGAAAACAAAGGTGCAAAAGAATTGGCGCAAAAAATAAAAAATTCTGACACTTTTATTGCAAAGAAAACATGAAACCACCTTGGTGGCCTGTTACCATGGCAGTCTTAAAAGGGTTAAATAAACAAAATAAGAATGTTGCAATGCCCAATTAAAGAAAATAAATCATTAAGTGTGAATATAATACAAGGTATCATGGGCACTAAAGGAAAAGACTTTGTGTGAAACCCTCAGTTTGGAGCATTTTTTCCAACACTGCTGATGACCAAAGGCCCACTGTATAATAGCAAACAATTTTCACAGCAAAGTGATCTGCTGCAGTCCTACTCTGTCCCTTCACAGACTGCGTTTACAAGAAACCTGCATGAAAAATTGAATAGTCTGTGCATATCATCAGGTATTGCATTAAGAACTTGGTATGTCTCAAGTGCAGACAATATGAGGTGATGATTCTAATGGGTCCTGACACGAAGATAGAGAATTACTGGGTGGTGTCTGTGTTGGCTGTATCACAACAGGCAGTGGGGAAGCCTCATCAATAATGTAAATTGGGCAAACACACACAGCGTACATTCATGCACACACACACTGGTCTCGTCTAGACAAGCAGGAAGAACTGAACAAGTCTTTCTCACCTTCACCACAAAGTTCCAGAACGGGTGCATGATGTAGACAGACAGGGGATTTGAGTCCACTGCACTGTACTGTAAAGACAGACACACATCTTAATCAGTCAGGATGTGATTATCATACACCAACAGTCCATCTGCTGCAGTTTCCTTTTTTCAGGAGTGAGTTTATTGTAAAAGAAACACAATATCACATCACATGAAGCTTGTTTACTAGATATGTTTTTTTCATCATGTGAATACTCCAAGCTTGGGTGTAACTTACCTACCCCAGACAGTTTTCTACAACAGTCTGACACACTTTCTAAGCAGAACTCAACAGTAACACTTGCTCCCTGCCCAAGGGTGAGTAGAATACCACATTAGGCAAATCTAGGAACTCACTCACCTGATTAGAGAGGTGGTTAAAAGGAACTGAACACAGAATTTTTTCCAGAGCTGATAATGGAAATAGGTGAAGAGTGAGCTGTTGTAATACAGTCTCATTGAGAAGGTTCCACATGCATACTAAGACTGACAGTCAACTTTAGTCTTTTTTATTTGATAATTAAGACAATTTAGGAGTGGGGGGACATTGACATCGAACCCTGCTCTGGTGTTGATAATAAAATGTGTGACAAGACTCCTGTTCAAAGAGAAATGGAACCTCTGAAGAGTTCAGATTACCTTTTCCAACTGTGCCTGATGTCTCTGTGCATTTGCTGTAAATATAACATAATAATGATACAACAGTCAACAGGGACGCCAATTAATCCTTATAAACCGCAGTCTTTCTGACAGGTACAGCAGCTTCTGTTGCGCCTGCATTACTAATGATCTAATTTGTTGCATGTTTATTTTTATAGATTGATCATCACAAATGAAAACAAACTGACAATTACAAAAAAAAAATCCTCAATGAATTATGATTATGTTCTGTAATGTCAAAGTCATCTTCTACAATGCAACCAAAATAGGTACTTTATCATCACTATACATATAGAGTTTTGAGGAACTTTCACCCCAACCAAAGTGACTCTGCGGTGTGTGAGAAAATATGAAAATGAAGACATGATAGTGTGGAAAGCAGAGCGAGGCCATCTGAGGACACACATGCTATTTGCTTGCGTGCACATGTCTTTGCACATCTGTGCACCTTCTAAAAATACAAGCCTAGTACCAAATCAAGCCTCAGTCCTCCATCACTGCCGCTTGTCTTCCTCACTTCTACTGCAAGTGATGATTGTGGCACAGTAGTTAATGCACAGAATGAGCCACTTAAAGAGCAATTATAGGAAAACTGCTTCTCATGACTTGACAAACAGCTCAAAGGAGCAATTTCATACTAGAGATAAAGGAGTGGATTTTCAATGAGTGTGTCAGGGTACATAATAAAAATACCAAAGAGACATCTTCAGATTAATATCAATAATGGTTTTGAGGGTGCAAAAACATATTTGATCATCACATGCAGCCAATGACCAACCACTGTTAAAGCAGATTTCAGATAGTGGACACTGAGGGGGGTTTAATCAAATAAAACAAATATAATTCAAAACTTCTAGGATTCAATGCATGTACAGTGTCCAAGTGAACATGTCCCCTGAGCAAAATATTATATTTTGTGAGACTTCTGGGTAGTCATAGAAATGAGAAGAGCCTCCCTTGTATCTCTATAAACAGGCGGATCTTCCTCTTTATGGCTGTTAACTGAACACTATGAGGTTTGTGTGGTCACTGGACCGCTTAGAAAAGTGAATTCACATGTTGTTCTCCGTTTGCTGTCGGTGTTTGTCACTGTCAGACTAGCTCAGGTTGAGTGGATCCTTCTACTTATCTATTACACCAGCTTCTTGGCTTTCTTTCTCATCTTACTGTCCAATAATAGCAACAATAAGTAGATGAGGTTTGATTTAAAAACTGTGGGAAACATGGAAGAGCTGAAATGTGTGAAAAAAAACTTTACTAAACCTTTATTTTATTGCCAAACACTTAAGAAACGGAGGTGGCTAACTATTAGCACATTTGCGGCAATATCAAGGTAGCGCCATTAATAACGACTCTTCCGGCTGTCAATTTCATATTATTATGTAAAGCTTCATCCTAAATAAAGCTACCCCACTTTCATATAACTATTACAAAATTGACTATTTGTTACAAACCTTACAATAATATGTTCATACATAAGCAGTTATTTTACTGACTGAATCCAATAACTGACATCCAATAAGAGCCAACTAGGCTATTACTTTGCTTCCCTACGGAACATTTTAAAGCTTTTATTTTTTTAAAGAATTCTAATCTACATCCGGTGTGATTTTAGCTGACTTCCCACGCTTGTTTCAGACAGGGAAGCACCCAGCAGATCGTGACAGCTAGCCGCTATGCACATACACACACACTCAGTTCAGAGGCTAGCTGCTAACATGCTCCATCAATCTATTAACCATACCTTGTATTTATCGAAGCCCGCAAGCTGCTCCTGAGTGACATATTCGTAAAGAGCCATGATGGTGCAGAGCGACTCTAAAAGGACAGAAACAGATGACTATCTTCCTCTGGAGACGCAAACTCCCACTGTTAGCTGCCAAGTCGAAGTACCATCTAGCTTAACCACTGTCGTTCACGCCGGGTGAGCTCACTGAGCTGATGTCGAAACATTTGGGCCACTCCTGGTGAACCACCCAGCTGGTCGGAGCTCGCTAGCGCCCCCTCTGACCCGGATGACGAGCCTAAATACAGGCAATATATAGCATGAAATAAAATACAGTAAATAAAAACTTTGTGTTCTGAGACAATGGAGGAGAACAAAATTTGCAAAGACATGATTTTTTTTACGTTATTATTATATTTAATTTATCATCGGCGTCTGCACTATGGCTTCCCTAAATGTGACGTGGCTTTCCGCTACAGCCGGAAGTAGGTAAGTTCGACAGATTTGCTTGTCTGATGCTCAGCCGCTGAGGGATCAGTCGAAACGAGATTGGAACGAAATATAAGCAGCAACGTAAGTAATATTAGACAACGTATTCAAGTTCTTTTTACTTTTTCTTAAGCTTCTTACGTTGGGCTCCCTCCCTGTAGATTAGCGGGTGTCGGTTGCACTAAGCTAGGTGAATGTTAGCATCTTTTTTGACTGCAGCACAATTTACCAGTATTTGGCGAATGTCGTCAAGCAGTGCAATGAATAATGTTAAACCTGCTTCAGTAATTTAGGAAATGTTTGTTAAAAAACAAAACAAAACGGTGGTTTCCCCAGAAAAGTTAATTTTGCGTGTGCTAACAGCTAAGCTAACTGCAGGGCTGCTTGATGTAACTAAATGTGTTGGTCTGAAATGTTGTGTGTCTGGCCGCTTTTGTGGACAATTGTTCCCTAAATACAGTGTGTTAATTTACCAATCGTTACTTACTCCCCCTTACAATGTATAATGGGTGTGTAACTCGGTGATACACCACATACGGTAATTAATGGGAAGGAGTGTGCAAGTTATTTCTACACATCTCCAATATCCTCTCTTTCCTTTCCAGAATGGTGACAGACGTGCAACTGGCCATATTCGCCAACATGCTTGGCGTGTCATTGTTCCTGCTGGTAGTTTTGTATCACTACGTTGCTGTCAATAACCCCAAAAAGCAGGAGTAGAGGCTCCAAATGTACCCTGAAGCATGATCGGTGAGGTGAGTGTCAAAAATGTAGACACTGACAGAAATGAATCATCTTTGGCTGTATTAGAACCCAGAGAACTGAACAGCCACCCTAGCAGGAGTGGACAATCTCAGCTCCATAAAATAAAAGTCCTGCCATGTATTTGTTCCAACCATTCGCTGAACCAGCCTGTTTTGATGAGCACAGCTCCTCATTCAGGTACACGGGATAATCAGTGCAATAAGTGAACAGATAGAATCAATATATGGCAGGACTTCTACTTTATGGAGGTGGGATTATCCATCCCTGCACCCTAATAATTAAAAAAATGTCTATTTAATATAAACTGATTTTTGAACAGACATTTTTAAAGATGGTAATTTCAGTGGTGACTATTGGAGCCAAGTTTTACAGATACTGATAGTTTTGGAAAGTGTCCAACTGGTTGGTGTCAAGTGACTACTGACTTAAAATCTATGTAATTTAAAAAGGTTTACTACAGGCTCAATTCATTTTATTATGGTTCTGTCATAAATAACCTAAAGAATACAGAAATTGAGGTCCTTATAGCACAGTAAGAACATGCTGTGGTTGAGTAATTCTAATCTAGTACTACTCTGAATTGACATCTGTGTATTTACTGTCTTTAAATGTGTATATTGTTAAAGACAGATTAGTATTTGCTTGTCTATCACATTCTGACACCTAGGAACTCTCTTTTTCTCTCCTCAGGTGAGATGGAAATGGATGACACCACCCTGAAGACGACATTCCCCCTTTCCAGTGCTCACATGATTTCTTTGAGATCAGACAATGTTTTTTTGTAATAAAATGTGAATTCCATTTGTCTTACTAAATTTGTCATTCTTCTACACAAACACCACAAAAAGTTTAAGTTAATGTACACAATATAGTCCACATTTTATTTCAAGTTTATTAATTCACACGAGTTTTGTTCAGACACAGTATTATTTCTGTCACAGTATAATTCATTTTGAAATGCTTAACATTCACATTGAAAAAGGTACATCTGTAATAAGTCTCCTTACATAAAATATTTCTGACTGAATACACAGTTAAGGACTAGTAGGTATGAGAGAGCAGAAGGCTCGATGGAATGTAAGTTTATTCAATACAGAGAGTGACTAAAAAGCATACACACCTGTGGGACTTTTTCATGGTGTATTCTAAATGTGTTGTACAGTACAGAGACATTTGATATATATTATATTCTTTGCAAATATACTGAAGTCTAAAATTTATTCTAACCATGTTGTATGGTTCTTTGTTATATCTGATGATTCTACGTGCTTGAAATAAAACTACACAAAGTCTACACCATATGAATGCAAAGTGATATAGAGTTTGATTTGTTCTATCAAACACTGATAGTCATTCATAAAGTGACAAAGTGGATTTGTTTACTAAAATTATTTAAAAAAAAAAACCATGCTCCAGTATATTGTAAAATGCAGCAGTTCTCTTTGCCATATTGACTTTTTGGGGTCTGTATCATCAGCTGTCTTTAACATTCATAACCTCACTGGTGTTTTCAGCCTTTTTGAAACCCCTGCAGTGCCGTCCAGTTTCAGAGAAGGGCCTGATCAGTCTATGTGCTGCTGCATGTAAAAGGCAGGTCATACAGTATAAAATGGCTTGTGATCAGTCCAGCACCAATAGAAGTCAAAACAGCCAATATAACTCAATATGTACAGTCTTCTATAATGTATCTTCTAACTAACAATATCAAAGGGACATTTACTGGATTAGTGGGACCTCAATATTGACAGACTGTAGACTACTTCAGAGTCGGACTGGCCAATCACTGTATTGTGTCTCACAAACTCCAACTAATCAATATCTCCTGAGTGAATTCATTGTCAGTGCTGCCAGAGAGTGTGTCGCTCCAACACATGTCAAGAGTAGCCACTCGCAAAAAAAGACACTTAACAACAGTAAAACCTCAGAATTTTACTACAATCCCTCCGTTGACCGATACTTGCTGCAGATTAGTTGGGTATGCGAACTATTTTGAGGTTCAAAGTCAAAATTCCTTATATCTAAAATGATTCAGTGATGTAAAAAATGAAAAAGTCCAACAGTGGGTGAATACATTTTATATTCACTATGTGCACATCAAAACACAACCTCAGGAAAAACTATCACATTACTGTAAATATACAATTCACTTCACTCACATTTGTTTCTAATCTCATAATGGAAGTGTGATTTAAAAGGTGCTTGAATAAAAGTCAGCCTGTTATTATAATAAAGCGGCCGACTGTGAGGACATTTATTATCAGTGCATAACAGTATTGGTCAGAGTGTCTTTCCTATATATTTGGAAGTGGTAGCAGGAGGTACGAACTAACAGTAAACAAACTAAAAGAAACAGTGTGAGGTACAGTAACTTTAGTTGAAATGTTAAAGGACACACATTTGAGGTCACTGCCTTGATCAAATGAAAAACTGAAAGTATGTGCATCTTCCCTTCCTCAGCGGCTGCTGGGATGTTATTGAGCAAGGCACTTAACCTCAAAAGCTACTTCAGTAAAGCTGCGCTGGGCAACAGTCATAAAGTTATATTGCACATTATCGAGCCCCATCTTACCCTCCTGCGATGAAAATGCCCTCTGCTATGGTTTTAATGTTGTTGGTAATAGGTTTGTGGTAATACAAGCAAAAACAGACATTAAGGCTGAATCCCAATTCACTCCTTGGCCCTCCCTCTTACTCCTACCCGTCCATTTTGCGTGTACATGTGAAGGGGTACTGTTGTCCTAAGTCATAATTAGACGGAGGGGAAGGGCTGAGGCGGAGGACTGTATAGCTCTCGAAATGGAGATTTTTCCACACTATGAACGGAGGGGTCTGAGAAATTTCCCATAATTCTGTTCGAATAACTGGCAAGATTGAGGTAAACACAGCAAAAAAGTGCAGTGGTGTGATGAAAGAAACACACAGATGTATGTATTTTCTTCGTAAACAACTTAATCATTTGATCGACTGTTTCAATGTGTTATAGATCACATTTGAGCTGTTTATAGCGGATAGCTGCAAAAAGATGCCCAAAGCCCATGCAACAGAGATGGTTCCAGCTACTGATGGCATGGTGAACATGGTTACTTTGGAGGAGTCAACACGTCGTGTGTTATTCTCCCTCCCACAGTCCCACAGCGCTTGAGCTTTCATTCAGTTCATGTCGATACTCTCATCTTTCTACGTGAAAACATGGAGCGCAAGGTAGTTATGTGCAGATCAGCGGACCCTGGTCAGGTTGGTGGGGGTCCAAAAAATGTTGCTTTATTTGCGGGGTGGGTCAAAAAAATCCACAAAAGCGGGTTGAAAAAAAAAAACAAAAAAACGACCCGTGCATCACTACTGTAAGGACTGTGAAGGAAGAAGACGACTAAGAGTAGGAACTAAACTGACTGTGATCAAGAAAAACTACGGCGTCAGTAATGTGGTATGAACCTCGGAAGCACCAACCTTTCTCCACTTTATGTTGTTCATTTAAATTTAAAAGAAAATTCAAGGAGTTGGCCTATGCTTTGTTTTGGTTCAAATGTCTGAGGACTGTTGATGCTTGTGTCTGTACAGTTTTTTTTATTCTGTTCTTTACCGTACATTCTTAATGATCCAGTGAACATTAGTACTAGTTGCTTATTCTTGAACAGCTGTGTGTCTGTGGTGTTCCTCAGCTGTCAATGTGATCATGACATCACACGACAAGTCGACTCAACTTCGACTTTATTGACAAATAAGTCCGAAAAAATCTGAAGTCACTAATGCCCTAATAGCGGCATTGATGACGTAACAGGTCTTGAAGGGTTGTCCCATTTCATAGGGGGATGTTTCAACCCTTAACGCTTGCAGCTCCATTTCAAGGGGTAAGAGTAAGGGGGAGGGCTAAAGGGTGAATTGGGATTGTGCCAAAAGGTACGCTTAGTGCTACAGTACATGTGTAGTTCCTAGGCTTCACCACAAAGGGTCACTGTCTCACACATGTTGACAGTCTCAGGCAAAGGCATCAGTGGAGGTTCCTCAACCTTAAAAGACAACACAGCATGCTTTACTTTCGTAAATTAACATCAACTATTGAATAATTCCAGTGTATTTATGAGCTTTTACCTGTTGCAGTTTTTCATTAGCGTCAGATGCAGTTTCTATAACAGCATCTCCTTTGTAGTGGACACTTCTGTCTGTGTTCTTCTTTATCAGTGCTTTAGAGGCCAACTGTATGGCCGCCTCCTTCCCAGGCACACCTGAAGGGAAATAAAACTGTGACCTTAGCTGTACAGTTTACATTGTAAGGACTATTGAAAAAGAATAATAATAATAATAAAGAACTTGACAAATACCAAGGCATCAATACTGTGAAATATGTATACAGCATGGGGAGAAGTATTCATTCATTCATGCTCTAGAGGGTTACATGGGTGCTACTTGCTCTACTACTATCACTACAAGTAAAAGTTCTGCATCAATACTATACTTATGTACAAGTATGCAGTATTACCAGCAGAAATAAGCTACAGTATATGGACAAACATCAAGTTTTGCCACTATTTATCATGGTAAATAGCCGTTTTTTCTTCCTTAGTGACAGTTGAAGAAACCAGATGATTGCGCTTTATAATAATTATTCATAATGGGAATGTGACAAATATTTCAGAAATTATGATTGGTAAAGAAATGTTCTATGTTAAGTAAAATTCAGCAACAATACATTCCGAAGCATTTTAGAAACATAGATGATAATGGACAATGTAAACAAAATTAACCCTGAAACTGCAGTAAAAATGTTGATAACATTTTTTACATTTAACAAAGAAACACTTGAATTCAATGTGTCCCAAAACCTCTGTCCATATAGTGTACCTTTAAGTATGAAATGTCATTTTGCAGTATGGTTTGTGTCAGTGTTTTATTAATAATATATTTTTACTGCTGTAATAATGGTGTTAGATGCTCCTCTGAATTACATTATATTACTAGTGGGTAATTTTATCTATAGTTATATATCACATGGCATCTATTGTCCCAGTGATGACATCCCTTACATAAGCTCAAACATTTAATCCTTCAGTTTGTCACCAAAACTGAACAAAAATAAATACGTTATTGGTTTACAATGAAGCAACAGGATTAAAAAAAGTATCTCAAGCTGTAAGAAGTAGAGTAAGTATGTGAAATGTGTGCTTAAGTACTTGAATAAAAGTAATTAGTTACATTTCATCGCTCCTTTTATAGAGTCTATAAAAACAAATTGGCGAAAGCATAGAAATTAAGATCATTTGACTCAGGAATAATTTTTTCTTTTTATCTTATGAAAAATCTGTCTTTACAGGAATCAAACCCCCATTCAGTGACACCTTTCATACAATAATAATAATAATAATAATAATAATAATAATAATAATAATAGGAAAAAAAAAAGTGTACGTGCCTGATAGCGACAGGTGTCGTTGGAGGCCAGGTTTTAACAGCTTCCACACCTTCAAAGTGGCTGATTCTTCCTTTGCTGCCTGATTATCACTAGAAGACGTTGTGTTACTGATATGGGTGGGCGGGGTTTCAGTAGAGCCCGCCCTCCGGATGGGGATGCGGCTGATATGTGGCTGAAGTTCACACCTGGGCAGGTAACAAAGAGGATAATAGTTTCTACCACTTAACAATAAATCACATCCATCTATGAGCTTCATGCGGAGTCTAATTATTCTACATCGTATCATGTGGATTTCTTGGATTTAACATCATCTAAAAAGACACCAGTTCACTCACTTGCTAAATTTGATGGAGGAGAGAAGGTGGTCGGGCCCCAAATCTTTAGTGGTCTGGAAAGGATATAGTAAGATTGGATATATGATGTGTATTTCAGGTATGTCGGAGCAGACTGAGGAGCATTTTGCTGCCTGTGGGTGAGGCTAACCTCTGTGGGGTGGTGGGTGATGGTAAGAGCTCGACAACCTCTCCCCACACGCCCAGAACGTATGGGAAAAGGCGTTCTGGACCAACCCGCTGAGCTGGGTCCGCCAGCCTGAAAGTCTGGACAGCTGAGGCCTGTCAAGCAGATGAAGGGACATAAATGGAATAAAACACGGTTGTTGCAGCTCAGTGTTTAGGTGTCATTATTGTCTGTAATTATACTAAATATGCAGCAGTAGTTCTGTTCTGCGGAGTTCTGTGTACAGTAGATCCCAGATACTTCCTTCCTCCAGTGCGACAGACTGCGTCGAGCGGTCAGACCAACTGTTAGACTCATAAACAGCGTCTGTCGATAAATGTTCTCTGTAGGGAAGCTGCAATGTGGAGATTACAAACACATGAGAGTCGAAGAGAGTAGAAAATCCACACACAGTAGTTGCTTCACAAAGGGATAGTTTTTATTCCAGAGGAAAGACAGCAGCACATTCAAGATGGTGATATTTGTAAAGATGTTACACAGACAAACACATAACCCTAGTTGGATTTAGGATTTAGGTTAGCACCACATTGAGGGAAAACGCCACAATTCTCATACGTAGTATAATTCAGAATGATCTAGTGAGAATGTGACAATGCATACAGTAACTTTCTACTCGAAGCTTTGTTGTCCTTTTTTTTTTTTTTTTTTTTGTCTTTCTGGATGAAGATACAGACTTCACAGTGAAAAAGCAGAATACAACCATGGGACATTCTTGCGCCGATCTGAATCTGAGCCTTATAATGCACACAAGCGATCAGAAAATCAGTCATATTGGGGGAAAAAAAAGACGTCTAGGTCTCCATAGAAGATATGTTTTTTAAAAAAAAAAAATAAAAAAAAAAAGGTTTTATGGTTCGTTGTCCAGGAGCTCTTTTAGGCTCACACTCAATTGTGGATCATTTCCAACCGCATTAAGACAACAATTCAACGGTTTTGCTTTGGTGAAAATGTCCACCGAGACATAAACGTCCTATTTTCCTAAATGTTCAAGCACAGTCTCCAGTTGTATGCATTTAATATATGAGCCATGTACCACAAACCAACTTTTCTCTCCAAAACCACTACATGATAAATACTTTTTCCTCTCTCTCTGTTATAAATTCTTCATTGCAATTAATTGCTTGGAAGGGAAAGTTTCTCTAGATCAAAACAACCATGAGATAGACCAGGTTATGATGCAGTGGCAGGAAAAAGTATGTGAACTCCTTGAAATTCACCAGTCACCAGTATAAACAACAAGTGCTTACCCCAATATCACATGAATAATTATAATATTTCATGTCTTTATCGAACACAACTACTAAACACTCAGTGCTGCGGGAAATAGTAAGTGAACCCTTGCATTAATGACTCCAAAAAGAGATAGATTCAGGAATTTGCAAACTGGAATTCTAATCAGTGAAGTGAGATTTGAGCCATGTGGACTGATGAAAGTACGGTTGAATAGTTTGGAAAGAACACTCAGCTCTTGGTATGATCTAAAAAAGAAAATGAATACTAACATGAGAACATCATCCCCACGATGAAGAATGGTGGAGGGGTTGGGGGCAGTTTGCTGGACCTTGTAGCTCCCTATAATGTAATAATTTCCTGAAAATGTACTAAAACCCAATAATTTAATAACTTCACCAATAATGTAGTAAAATATCCTGACTAATATTATAATAACATTTTTACTGATAATGTAATACCTTATTTGTTTTTTTTTTTTTGTTTTGTTTTTTTTTACATTTTCAGGTGGGTTTTTTTTCCTTTTTCAAAACTGATTATGTAAAACTTGACAGATAATGTAATACAGGGGTGTCCAGGGGCCACATTCAACCAAATTTCATCTGAAGTGGGCCGTACTAGTAAAATAATAACATAAAAATATATAACTAATGTCAACTCCAAACTTTTCTCTGTGT
>JAQQZY010000017.1:21927257-21947784 GCA_030068375.1 Ostorhinchus rueppellii | reverse complement strand
CTGAAAATTTTACTCTGGTCGCAGAGTTAAAGTGACACTGTGTGGAGTGGGACCATATGTTATCCAGAGTTAAAAATTAACTCTATAAGAGTTAATCCAACTCTACCAAATTTACTGTGTTGTCCTCCAACATGCGCAGCAAAGAATTCCTATTAATAACAATCCCGTGTCTACGTGCAAGAGCAGCAAGAATTTCCCTGAATGATATATCGAGATAAAAATAAAATTTGATTAAATCTGTTCTCTCCATTATGTGTTGCTGTGTGGATCAGGAGTCACTAAATATATATTTGAGTTCATAGGAAAATATCTTGTTTCCACAAGAGAACAACTTGTGCACACAAGATAAAAAACAAAACTATCACTTTTTGGGACTTTAGGGGCTCCGTACATATAGCATCAGCTCCACTGAGGTTTTTTAAAATTGTATCTTTTGGTCATTGTATTATGGAAGCCCGTTTCTGCCAGTGGAAAAAAAAAAGATGAGATAAAAAGTCATAATTACGAGACAAAAACTCATACTTATGAGATTAAAAAGTCATAGTGACGAGATAAAAAATCGTAATTCTGAGATTCAAAAAGTCATAATTACGAGAAAGAAAATACGCATGCGCTTCAGTTGTACTGACAAAGAAATGAGTCCATGAAAGACTCACTGGTCCAACTACACAAAAGACACTATCCTATGTTTGAAAGGTGTATTACAAGTGACGTCATGAGTGCATGATATAGCTTTGCAACAATTAAGCAACTTCAAACAAAGCTATATCATGCACTCATGACATCACTTGTAATAGTAACCTTTCAAACACGGGACAGTGTCATTAGCTGGATCAGCGAGGCGTTAGGGACCAATTTCTCTGTCGGTACAAATGAAGCACGTGCGCATAATTATAATTCTCATAATTATGACTTTTTTAAAAATCTCATAATTATGACTTTTATTTCGTAATTACGACTTTTTATCTCACAATTATGACTTTTTATTTCGTAATTATGACTTCTTTAATCTCATAATTATGACTTTTTATCTCGTAATTATGACTTTTTATTGTGTATTTATGACTTTTTATCTCATTTTTTCTTTTTCCACTGGTGGAAACAGGCTTCCATATAGTTTCCTGTTTAACCACTATTTCATCCTATCACTGTTCACCGTTGTATTCAGATGCAGTAGGCAGTTGTTTCTATCAGAAAAGCTCTGGTAATCATTTTGCATGCCTCCCGACTGTCCAGCTCAAAAAACACAGGAAGACAAAGTCAGAAACAAGCCAGGGAATGTAATGGAGCATCTAGCTGCTAAACAGTCAGATATTTTGCTCAGGAGTTTGTTGGAGATCAAAGCAGGTGTAAATGGAGCGTAAATTGGATTTACATTTGCAAAGTTGCCACAAACATAGCTTCGGCTGAATGCTAATGTTGGGTTGTGTGTGTTGGATGTGCACACAAGTAAACTTTATGAGTTAAGCTCAGAGGCGTTTTTTTGTGTCTTCTAGTTCCTTCTTATCAATTAAGCTTTGTCTAAATGAGCGAATATCATTTGAAACTGTGCCTTGCAAATCAGAGCCTGAATAAAACATTAAGTTAATACAGGGGTGTCAAAGTCATTTTAGTTCAGGGGCCACATTCAGCCCAATGTGATCTCAAGTGGGCCGGACCAGTAAAATTCATTCATTTATTAATTTTCTGAATCCGTTTTATTCTCACTGGGGTCATGAGGAGACCAGTAAAATACTAGATATAATAACCTTTACATAATAATCAAAAGTTTTCATTTTGTTTTAATATGAAAATATGAAAAACCAGAACTATCATGTACAATCTGACATTTCTTAAGAAAAATAAGTCAAGTTTCAACAACATTATGTCTCAGCTTATTATTAACACAATGTACAGATCACAATGAATCTATTATATATTTTGTTAAAACATTACTTTTTTTTCTTAAAAATGTTCAAGTTCATAATTGTTCAGGATATTCACATTTTATTGTAACAATAGTTTCTAAATGTGAATATTTTCAGAATGCAATTTGACACTCTTGACAAATTGCAATATCTAATGTCATCAGTGCAATTTTTTTAATCTTGTAAATTCATCCTGCGGGTCGGGTTGGAACCTTTGGTGGGCCGGTTTTGGCCCTGCATGTTTGACACCTCTGAGTTAATGGTTTGTACAAACCAAGTATTTGAGTATTTGAAATATCAGACACTTCTGGTTGGTTGGGGTGGGAGATGAGCATCAAAACATCAGGGCTTTGTCATCAGAGAGAGGAGCTTGAATCCCATGCTTCAGCATTAATCATACTTCCGGTATTTTTCTGTAAACCTAACCATGAATGTGTCATCACAACCTCGCGACACAAAATGAGTTACCGTCTCATTATAAGTAACACAGAAAATCACATGGCATTATAACTACCATTACAGTACACTGTTAAAAGTAAAGCATTGAATCAACTTAAAACATTTTCTTCAATAGGTCACACATAAAAAAAATTTGTTGAGTGAACCAAATTAAATTACATTGAATGTAATTTTATGTAATATAATTTGGTTCACCCAACTAATTTTTTTCATGTGTGATCTATTGAAGAAAATGTTTTAAGTTGATTCAATGTTTTACTTTTTAAAGTGTATTAAGTCAGTAATAATGTACAGTCAACTGGTCATTATAACACCAGGCTTTTGTTGAAATGTGTATGTTACAATAATGAGAAGATCAATGTACAAGAAGTAGCTTTTTCTAGAACTAATGAAAACCATTTGAACAAAGTTTTATTTTAAAGATGAGTTCGATTGAATGATTTTATTGCATCTGATTAAAGAAAGACCACATAAATGTAGTTAGACCTGTTATGTACTATACACAAATATAAGAACCACATCAAAAAACATGATTATGATGATATCTACAAGGGGGCTTTAAACAATTTTGTGGAAAAAGAACATAGCTTTGACATGATTTCAATCCCATGGCCCTCTGTTTTACACAGATGGACTTCAAGGCTGGTATCAACACTTGCAGAAGTGTATTGACCTAGATGAAGCATAGGTTGAAAAATAAACAAAATAACTTAAACAGTTTTTCCTAACTGTCCTTTTTACGCATACTTTTTAAAGCTTCCCTGTACATATGTAAAAATAGTGATATGAGTCTTCCCTGTGGTTCAGGAAGTTTGACTGTATTATAAACTATACGTACCTGTTTGCAGCAACATGTGATGTAACATTCTATTCAGTTGCTAACGTTGGATCAGGCCTTGGGAGCTGTGATTGATATCACCAATAAAGTCTGTATTTGTAGCTAAAGCAGCAGCTTTGCTCTTCATTGTTTGGCGATGATGATGGTTTTGGAAGTCAGTGACAATATCTGTGATTCATGTGGACCACAAGTCCAGTAACTTCAGCTGACTGTGTCTGATCACATTGTGATAAATGTCTGTTTCACTGAGGTCCTCAAATACATCAAGTGCAATAAAGCCCAATTCAGGCTGCACTGCTTGAGAGGTCAAGGCGTATGAAAAATCTGACAGATATCCGGAACATGGCTATAACTCCTATCTTTTACATTTAAGTTCTGGTGCTGTAATGCATTGTACTTTGAGAGTTACCCCAAGGCTCACTAGCTGTGTGAGTCATTGACACACGAGTGACTCCGACTGCACAGTCAATTACCCATCTACCTTTCATGGGCCAGAAGTAGAAGACAGGGAATGAGTTCATCCATGCATTCAACCTACGGCAGCCATGCCTCTCTTGCAGAGGTGAAACCCATAGGCAGACGATAGAGACAAGAGGATATTGGGTTAGTTTTTTGTTCTATGTGGAGAATAAAGGTTAATAACAGTCCTTCCCTGTGTCATATTTGACATGACCAGTCATCGCAGTAATTACAATCATTACACTCCAAAGGATGTCTAGTTATCCCTCTTAAACACAGGCCACACAAAGGAAATCAATTATTCAATCAGAGCTTTCCCATTCATCCCTGCCTGAGTTCACTTAATTTTGGGCCTGGGTGAATCTGCCGCAAATAAACCCTGCGACCGGAGAAGAAAAGACGAACAGGCCCCTAATTTGTACCCTTTCAGGCGGTCAATCACTTTTCAAAGGAATGCAAGCTTATTCTGACAATCAGGCCGACATGAATGGGAATGGGTTTCATCTGCTACTTTACATAAGTTATCTGGTGATAAAGAGGGCAGAAGAAGAGAGCGAGGGAGTAGGGTGGTGGTGGTTGGGGGGGGGGGTTGCTTTCTGTCGACAAGTGCAGAGAGCAGCCAGTGGCCCCCCTCCTCTCCTTTCTCTCATCCCCCTTTCACCTCATCTCTCACCCATCCTCCGCTCCTCATCTTGCCCATGCCCACTAGGATTGGCAGCATGTAATTTAAGTGCATGGGCACAAAGACCAAATGCCAAGCCCATAATGGGAGCTGGATGTGTTCTGATTTAAATGGGCTTCTCTGCTCAGGGCCCAGGGCCTGTAATTAAGATCACTGGGACAAAGGAGAGGAGACAGTCTCACAATGCAGTCGGGACCTGGTTGAAGAAGAGAGAGAGAGGAAATATCAGCTCCTTGTACCCAAAAATGGAGAAGAAGTTTTTTCTTTTCTTCTCTTTTTTTGATAAATGGACACTCCAAACACTCCACTAGTTTAGAAAGCAGGAGAAAGTTAAAAAGAGGAACACATGGCTACAAACGACGTGTATTTGTCGTTAGTTTTCCCGTAATGATCTGATGAATTCATTCGTGCTAGTGATGCTGATTCATTAGGATGACAACCTGGATGCAGTTGAAATTAGTCCCAGCTAACTTTCAAGGATCCACCACCGAACATGCATCTCTTTGATTGCTTATGGAGTACGACACACCGCAAAGAGCAGCTTAACTTCAGAGAGAATTACTACTACCAAGTACAGACTCCATCAGCATTCCTGTAGGGGTATTTGATCAATCTGAATGATGAAAAGACTAAGAGAGGCCTTCATATCCGGATGGAGGGCTGGAAGCCTCGTCCTCCATATCCATACACCCTCCATCACTCTCTCCTGAGCGTTTTTTGTTCCCGAGGACACACTCTAGCTCCTAGTGCTCTGGGTGGTTGTGTGTTCAGACCTTTTTCCGTTTAATTAGATTTGTTAAAACAATTTTTGGAGTGCTTTATTCGGTAAAAGCTCTCAGGGGTTAATATCCGCAGAACACTTCTGTTCAGCTTCTTTTCACCAATGGAGCATAAATTATTTAAATTATTCAGAATTGTGCGACCTTTTATCTCACCCCCTTTGAAGGCAGCAAATTAAAAATGCAAATGGGCTAACTAATTAATATGCAAATGCATTCATTCCCAGTTAACAATTAGCAATTAAACCTGCAGTGTCTAGAAAGAGCACTGACAAAATTAGCAACTTATTTTTTCATTTGAAAAATAGTCAGTCCGAAAAAAATTGATTGACGAAATGACTTTTACTGACAACCACCTGCCTTGATATAAACAAAATTAATAGGATGTCATGTAGGAGACACAGGAATCTGAGTAGAGTCATGTCGCAAACAGCAAAAATGTATGTCATTTTGTCACGGTTTTGGTTCTAAGACTTGTATATTTCGTAACTTAATCAAACGTTAATTGAAACATGAAAGTCTGCGAGGGATTCTTTATGTGTGAAGGATTTTGTTAAAGGACTGGGAAGACAAAACGCACATGCAGAGTGGAAGTGGATGAAGACAGAGGAGGAATGAGTTACCACAGCATTGCATAACACATATTAATAGCAGGTCTTTGTTTTTATAGCTATGGTCAGATATCCAGAGCAGAAAAACAGCAGTAGGAAACCATAAAGCACACAGAGCTGTCAGACAGTTTCCTATTTCCGTCTCCACGCTCAAATGCAATCGTACACTTCATGCTATCTCCTATATTACACCTTATGATACCTAATGTTACAAACTCAACATCAATCATGCATGCCAAGCCTCGACTGTCTCTCCATTCTCTGAATTTAACCACATCCAGATCTTTTGATGTGATAGCAGGAAGGTGCGGGGGCCGGGAGGCGTGAACTACACCTCCTTGTAAAGGTTATCTGTGATACACAGACCCAGGGGCAACTGCCTCATGCAGAGTTCATGCACGTTGCTGCTATTCAGCTGAGAACATACAAAGTGATGTATGTGTGGAGATCACTGTCAGCTGTGGAGCTATGACAATAGAGGTCGGTCAGTCAGTCAATCAGGAGAAAAAGGAAGAGGGGGGAGAGAGAGCGTGGAGGATTTGTCTTTTGTATTTTTATTAACATCCCCAGCTCATATACTAATAATCCCTGTCAGTGTTCAACTTGATCTCTTGTCAGCCTGCAACTTCTGCCAGAGGGCTCGGCAACACGATCATCACCTTTCAACAAATGTTCAGTGATTGCCATGCTTTTAAACACGATTCTTGTGTTTCATTAACTTGCATTAAGTGCCCACGTCCCCTGATGCTTGAGTGCTATAAGGTTCATATTTTATTTATCACAGTTTAATATTGTTTTTGAATATTTGCAGTGCCTTTAGGCCTGGCTTGCAGTCCCGTTATGCTCTTTAATTTCTCTTCGGAATTGATTTTCTATTGCTAGGAGTGACGGTTGATTAAAAACATTTCCTTGCATAAAAATGTAAACGAACAAGAAGTTATTCTCCATACTGCAGCTATTTGAGACAATATCTTTCGATTACACTCAGCTTTATTTAATGTACACTTTAATTGAATTGTTTTTTGTTTACGTTGCACAGTTAGATTGCAATCTGTTTAGGAGGAGCTCACCTTAGTGACCATTCATGCCGATGACACCCTGCAGCTCTGATTCATTTACGCGTTTTTATATACATACTGGTAATATACTAGCCACTGCATAATTACTGCACTCGACACAAGACACTCCACATGCATCTCTTTATCCGCTCACTCATGGAATAAATAGAACTAAAACACAAGAAATGCAGCAAAGAGCCTCTTTCAAGTAAATAGGCTGGGGGTGGGGTAGATAATTAATTCTGAGATTAATGTACTGTAGCAGTGGTGTGTTATTAAAACGCTATTTTTAAATTACAGCTCAGAAAGCACCCCCTTGGGATTAAGAGTGTTAGCCACTGATCTCTGCTTAAGTTATGGATGGAGAGAGGGGGGTTTATTTTACATGCTCAGGTCCAATCTTATGGCTCATGCTGTGGGCTGACACTGAGGATCTTTTTTGGTGTTTGCTCGCCTCAGTGACTCACTGAAAAGCCTTTAGTCCCTTTATCAATGGAGTTAGAACTTGTGCTTTTCAGTAACTATTTAGAGTGTGTGATAGGAGAGGGCCGCTGCTGGCTTACAAGTGGCATTTGATTAATGGATCTTGCTGTGTCTATTGTAAAACACTTGTTTGCAGAGCTATGGAATGTTGGGAGGCGGCTATAATGTAGATGACAGATTTTGTAGCAATATGCCACTTAAAAGGTGTGTAATTTATAGCAGAGCCTCTACAGCTTAAAGAGTGATGCCAACTTTTCACAGTTTGCAGCTCTTATCTTTGCACTTTTAGAGGGGTTGTCCCGGTACTTGTGTTTGTCATGTACCGTCACAATACAGACTTCACGGTTTGTTACATGATGGACACGATAAACACATCTGCCTTTCAGACTGGTAAAGACACTCGACAGCGTTTTGGGAAAGTGTAGCAACACTCCAGTCCCACACCACAGCTGTAGAAGTCACTACCGCGTTATACTAAGTGAACAAGGACTAAAGAGCAAAACAGCGGTAAAAGTACACTAGATGTAGACAACATCCTAGCATCACTAAGTTAACAAGAAGACTAACCTTATGGGAAAGTATTCCTGGTATCTGTAGACAACTAACAGTGTCATCAGTAATAATCCTTTATAGTGTGTTGCATTACTGAATTACTATCAATGAAGTTCATCTTTATTATGTGGCCGAGGCTACATGATGTCATCAACGATATGTAATAACATCCTGTCAGGTTCAGTCAATGAACTTTACGAAACTTTATGGATTATTAGAAGGAAAGAAACTGGTCTACATTCATGGAGGCTGCAAAAGAATCAGGTAAGTGGTGATTTTTATCATATGCGGCTTCTATGTACATATAGTATACCAAACCCATCAGCTAAATGTATTTATAAAGGAGTGGCTGTGTCATATGGATAAAATAATACTTAGTTTGTGAGTTTCATGATTAGTGCCTGTATCTGATGAATCAAACAGAGATTCCAGGGGCTGGATACAAATGCTTCAGTGTACCATGTTCAATGTTGGGAGTAACATATTACAAAAGTAATGTATTACAGTCAGGGGTGTAGAACTGGGTATGGACATGTCCCTACCAATTTCAGCCACTACTATCACTATCAATACAACTGCTGTCCATAGCGTTTAGTCAACAATTATTATTGCACACAAAGGGTTAACAGTAGATCACTGCTAGAAGTCCCGCCTCTAAACTAAATATCACTCTCCAATTGGCTCTTCCGGGTGTCTAACTTACATGTGATTGGTAATCAACGCTGTCACTCCATGTGCTTGTAAAAGCTAATAGCATCCTGCTAGCTGGACAGGGCAGGAAGCAGTACATGTATCTGCAACCGCTAGTGTAAGTTTTCAACGTGTTTGGCATTTATCCTGCCTGGGTCTTGTGAGCTAGACTGATTTTAATATCAGTGGTGTCATTTTTTACATTTGTATTTGTGTATGTGTGTGTGCTAATTAGGTTGAAGGATGTCCAACAAAAGAAAACTGGACACAAGACACTTCTTTAGGAGTCAAAGTGTAAGTTATTCCAAGGATGTAGAACTGTAGAGGCTCAACAACAGACATTTAATGCCAAAGAAATACACTGTTTAAAAAAATGTAAAAACTTCTTTTCATGTGTTTGTGTAGAAGAGAGCAACTATTTATAAAACACAAATAAAGAAAATTTGGAGGGAAAACACATTAAAACCTCAGATTCTAGATGCTCATGTGATTTTATAAATTCATATTTTTGGGGATTAAATTGCATGTTATAATTGAAAGTAAAAGCCTTTTTTGCTTAGGCAATAACTGCTCCATCCAACTATGTGATCATTGCATCCCTAATCTGTTCATGTCATGCATCACTCTATTTTTGTCAGGTGACAGACAGTAGAGAGGCTGGAGGAGATGGAGGAGGAGAGGTCAGAGAAGGTACAGGAGAAGAGGTAGAGGAGGAGAAGCTGAAAGAGAGGCTGGAAATTCACAGATGAGGTTAAAGAATGATGGATATGTTAGTCATGAGATCCAGCATTGTGACAAATGTTAGTGCGGTGATGATCTGAATAACAGTACTTCACCAATGTGGCTTTAAAATCAGAGCTTTATATCAAGTCTGGTGTTCTAAGAAGCCCCATCATGTGAGTACTTTTGTGTCCCCACTAATGTCAAAATCAAACCTACTCCCTTGATTACAGTAACAGAGTACTTTTTGCTGTATTGCAGTTGTGTAAGGCATTACTAATCCATTATCAGTAATATTTTACTCGGCACATGTTTAATAGCGGTTGCATTACAACATGCTTTTTGCTCATAATTAAATTGCCCAACTGAAGAAAAAAAAAAAACCCAAACTGCAAAAAACCTAGCAAGACCTTAAGGAATCAAAAATGCGTCTGTAAAGTTCTACTTCCTGTTGGTGTTCAGCCAATGGGTGAATTTTCAAATTTTTTCTTTTTTCCTTTGATAATTTTGCTAAAATCTACTTAAATCCGTCGGGTTTGCAGGGACGTGCTCCATTTTCCAGCACCATGTTATTTTTCCTTTGAAACTTCACGGAGTTGCATCTATTGTGAGTTTTTAGCGTGAGACTTTCTTCCGGCACCCCCCCCCCGATCACTGCCACCACCAGGTTACTATACATTTGTGGGGAGAACCCTGCTTGTGATCAGTAATGATAAGGTAAGCTAGCTTTTCTATGACTGGTTAGAATTCTTCATCAGTTGCACATTTATCTATGTCCTCGGTGCCACGCCCCCTATTTGAAGATGTAAAATGTAAAACAAAAATGCAAGTTCCTGCTGGGATTCAAACATTGCAGACCGTAGTGTTGTGTATTGAGCTATCTGTCCACTTGTACTTCAGGGTGCAAATTTATGCATCCTAAGGCTGTCCTCCCTCTTGTATTGGGAGGAGGCATGCTCCGTTTATGATGAGAGTCTGTATGTTACTGAGAGGTTATGTAACGCGTTACAATTCTGTGGTGGAAAAATGTCAATAGAGTCAATAGAGAACACTGGCTGGTCAAGGCTGGTCTTATGTGTGAATTTATTCACTATTTGCAAGGAAGACCCCTCTCTAACGAAAGTCCAAGGCCAAAGTGTAGGAGGAAAAGAGGTAAGAAAGAGCACAGGCAGTGAGGTTTTATACACACAAGTTATGGCATGGCAGAGAGGATTCTTACAGAAATGAGGACAAAGTTAAAGTCAGCTGACAAGTGACCAAACCATCATGGAGCCATCATGAGATAGACATGAGACACTCAAGGTCCTTCTTTTATGAAAAAGGGGGGAACCACAAGATGTAAGATGAGGGGACCTCATGTGTGACAGACAAACAAAACACTCCATGTTCTCCTCTGCGATGGTCCAAGGGTGTACTGTGACATTAAATATGGATAGTGTAGGATGTTGTGTACTATGTGTCAGTGTGATCACTTAGAGACAGAAGAGGTTTAAGTAAGAGACACAAGTTATATAATGATATGAGTTTGCCTTGTTAGATAGGAATTACACAAATGTCAGATATGAACAGCCTAAGTGACCTGGGTTTGACAGTTACAGAAGTGACATATAATTTTACCACTACAATTCTGAGACAGTAATATTGTAAGGAATTACTTTTAAATAACAGTAACAAGTAATATGTAATATGGAAGTAATTTGCACTAGATATGTAGGTGGTTCTATGCTTGTTCCTCTTTTGACTGTCCAAGACAACAGTCAGCTCCAGTTGTCATTAGCAGTGTGTTGTGTCTTATGTAGTGCTCCAGTGTGTGTCCAGCTCGGTCCAGTCCAGTCTGTCTCCTTAGAGGTTAAATGCTTATATTTAACATCATCTCTATTTCTTTTCCTATTCTGACATTCAACCATAAGAAGACATTTTTATTCCGTATTTTGTGCATCTTGGGTGACACGGTGGTGCAGTGGATTGCACTCGTGCCTCACAGCAAGAAGACATGGTTTTGATTCCAACACCAGTCACTGGTGGGACCTTTCTGTGTGGAGTTTGCATGTTCTCCCCATGTCTGCGTGGGTTTTCTGGCTTCCTCCCATTATCCAAAGACATGCACTGATGGGTTAATCGGTTAATCTACATTTCCCATAGGTGTGAAAGTGAGAGTGATTGTTCGTCTCTATATGTCAGCCCTGTGATGAACTGGCGACTTGTCCAGGGTGTACCCCACCTTCACCCTTAAGTAGCTGGGATAGGCTCCAAGCGACCCCCGTGACCCTAGTGAGGATAAAGCGGGTTCAGAACATGGACGGACGGACGGACGGACGGACGGACGGATGGATTTTATGCATCTCGCCCCATTCACTTTCATTTGTTTCTGTGGTGTTTCTGCCACGAGTTTGCACTGCCACAACTAGCAAAAAAATAGTTAATTGTAGTTCATATAAAATAGTTCATTACTCTGGATTCAAAATAAATGATAAGAAACTAAGCAATTGCATTTTTTGTTCATTTTACTGTATTGTACAATGAACTGTGACCGAAAAACTGAGCTCCATACCAAACTGTGATTTTCATGTAGGTTACTATGACACCTCAGTTCTGATTAAACTGCAGATGTTAAGGTGATTTCTTTTCGCACATTGACAAAGGAAACGTTTACACTGCTGGCTAAAGTCTCCTAAATCTAATGCTTTTGGCTCATAAATGACTTTTTTTTTTGTTTTCAGGACGACACAAATCACAGTTATTTGAGATTTCCATTTCTAATCTGGGCCACTTCCATTTTGATTCTGAACGTGATACATATCAGACTTTTTGCAGGGGAACTTAAGTCATTCAACTTTTCTATCATTCTAGACTGATATTTATCACTGCTCTGCTCAGAAGGTAGTCAGTCAAGGATAGTTTTAGGTAGTGTGCTGTGCAGCTGCGATTTGCATGGCCAATTTTCAAAAAACAGTGCTAAAAAAATAGTGCGGCTTGGCCAAAGCCATCCTAAATATCTTGTCAGTTCCTAATTTTGGCTAAATCTATGTTTTTTTTCACTAAAATACAATGAAATATCATCTCAAGTACAGCAATAGCAACTGACTTCCAGTTCCACATTTCACCAAGAAATGTGTGACAAAATGTGATTGGTCAGTTGGTGTACCATTTGAAAGGAGACCTCTGATTGGTAAGAAGGTCAATTCCAGTGACCCCGCCCAACCGTGGTCAGCCACCAGTAAAGCAAGTGCAGCTCACTCACCTCCCTGGTCCTCGGCCTGGCCACACCTTCATTGTTTCCTGCACACCCAAAACTCTGATTCGTGCCTACAGCTATGCAGTCAAATTCCGTAAAGTAGCTCAAATGAGCTCATCTGTACATGTATTGCAGTAAAATGTAACATACACATTAATACAACTAACATGAAGCAGAAAATTTCATCCACAGAGCTTTGTTCAATATCTATATTGTAAAAGCCAAGTGGCGTCTCTGTGCATGCGTGTAAAGAGCTGACATCTAGAGTTTGGCATACTCATGTATTATTGGTTAAGGAACAGACTAGCAAAAATGGCAAGAGCATAGAACCAATATTTTGGGCGATATGAGTAATTTTGAAATACAAAGCCTAACAATCACTTTGCTCTAACTAGAACGTTTTGGCGGTGACTGCTGAACAAATGTGGTGCAGCACGCACAAATACACAGCATAAAAACTACCATATTTAGAACCTGTGGATCCCCATGGATCAACATGCTAGTTAAATATATTTTATTAACAACTATTACAACTGCAAAATGCACATTTTATACTTTCGTCAATATAAATATTAACTGAACCAATTGCGTTAGTGTGGCAAAAAGTATACACCTGCATTTTTATGGGTATAATTGTTTGGACCTAAGAAGGTAGAGGCTTAATTTATTGGACCTCCTGCAGTTTTAGTCAAATACCCCTGATGTAAAACAGTAAGACACTCACAGGAAGCATTATGCTGCACAATAACTACTGGATGATAGTTACATAATTTTTCTTAACGGTAAGGTTGGGAATGAGTAAGTTTATTTCATACTATGTATTAATACTTTTACTGAAGGAAACAATGTGAACAAATCTGGATAATCCAACACCAATCAGAGACTACCCATGCAATAAATTTCAGATCTGAGCAGCAATTCTAAATTGAACTTTTAGTGTTATTGTGTGAACTTGAGCCACAGCAACTGAACTGATGTGAAGGAAAACTGCGAATGGGCAATTATATCACATTGTTAGGGTTAAAGGTGGTCTGTAAACAGATGCACCTGTTGGATATTTTTGCTGGTATTATTAAGTTACCAGGATCAAGCATTTATGTTGATAAATAATAAACTACTGTTGTGTTAAGGGTGATGGCCAGCATCCAGTTATAATAAACTGAAATTACATGAAAGAGGAATGAATAATGAAAAAATACTCAAAGTCCCAGTGAGTTTTTAGAACAAGGACACTGAAGAGATCATCATGCATCTCTCTTGTGCTTATTATTGAGTGATAAAAGGCTAACTGCACTTTAATTTATAACAAATATGTTACAAAGAGGTTGTGCGATGGCCATCTGCATCAGATGACCACAGAGTACTGGTGGTTTCATCCATGTGTGGTTGTGTTCACTGGGGCTCTGTGTGTGTGGATGTGTTATGTTCTGTTTTTAACATTGGCAGTGAGTGCTTTGCACCTGTGGCTGTTGGCAGACCATCCGGTGTGCTGCCGCTCCGGAGGGACCTTGAAGCCCGTCGCAGTGGGAGAGAGGAGTCTGTCCTGCTAACCGTAATTAGCACAGGCCTGTTGATTCACTGATAATGAGAGGGAGTTCATTAGCACCACGCTAATTGCTGCCTACTTCACCACCGCCATGCCAGCCCCCCAAAACCCCCTGCACTCTAAAAAAGTTTTTCCATCCATCAAATCAGATATGAAAAAAAAAGCACAAAATCAGTTACTTTCCAGGAGTGGAACCAGATGGAACCTTGTGTATGAATTTCTGGGACTTGTTTTAGTTAGTGTCAGAGTGGGAGAAAGAAACAGGAGAGATTTTTTCTGAGGGTGGAATTTAGCAGGAGTCTTCTGTAGAGGGGCAGATGGATGTAGGTAGGACAGTTCTATCCAAGGACATGATGAAAGTTCAAAAGCTAATTGCCAGAACAAGCACAACAAGAGAAAACACAGGCTGCATGCTGATTCAGCTTCGAGAAAACCTCACCTGCACCTGCATTATATAACCAATGTGTCACCGGCATCCTTGTACTTTAGTCAAGTCTTCCAAAGAGTTTCGTACGAACTGTAATCAAGAGTCAACTATATTTGCCTGGTGTTATTAGCACAGTGTTTTATAGTTAAGTATATTAGGTATAGTATGAGTTATAAACATGGTGTGGTAATAATCAATGTAATGTGTCCCAAAGTACTGAATAACCTAAATTTAAGCTACTTTTTTTTTTTGGCACACCGTTGGACTTTTGTTTTGAGAAACCATCAGTTTTCAAGTACAGAAATCCAAACAGTCATTTTTAACTATTGATGTGAGCCTTTTTAAAACATTCAATTGAAAAAATGTAATACACTCATACCCAAGTACATAAACACACACACATATACTCAGCACTTACCACCTAAGGCCATTGTTCTCGTGTCTGTGTTTGCAGATCTATGCTAATTGGTCCTCAAAGCTGAGTGATGTGTCATTAAATGTTTGTCCATGTAAGTGTTCCCTTAGTTAAATCTACATCTGAGAGAGCCGCTCACTCGCTACATCTGGATTTGTACAAAAAATAGTCTGATCCTGACTTTGCTGTAATATTTTTCTTTAAAAGCACTTGTATCTTGATGTTGTATTATTTTAATTAAAATAAACTGTATTTCCTTAATCATTACCACCAACAGAAACACTCTGTTGGCCTTTCATTCACTCTGCCATCTGCGTTTCACATTGCCAGCCCTGTACAGTAATACAGTAATCAAGCAGATTTCCCACAAAAGCTGTTGGCACACATTGTAAAATACAGTGTCAAGGCCAGAACATGATGCCAGGCTTCCTGCTTGTGGTCTGATTTTTATTTTTTTTCTCTAAAGCTATGATTAAATTTCTAATAAAAACAGATCAAATGATACAAAAAAAAAAAAAAAAAAAATCACACAACTCCTCAGTTTAGCGTCTTTGAGCTCTTTGTTCTAATATCGCTTCATATATTTACTGGATTAGGAAATTAGCAACTGTTGGCTAACCCATTGCTAATTAAGGTTTATATATGTTTTAAAGAACAGTTTAAACACATACTAAATATGTGTGAAAATTGTTTAATGACTGGATCTTAAACTATAAATGCTTTAATAATATCTGAGTTCTGCTTGTCATTCACCCTGATGGTAAACAGATCAAGTTCTGTGATGTTACATAATGGTAAGCAGTAATGTAGTCATGCTCGATAATAATAAACCTATTATTTTAGAAAGTAGTGAGGTCACAATATAAATTAATTCACTAATGGCTGATCATAAACTTGATTGATTGTGCTATGAACAAAAGGACTCAGAATGTTGAAGGAAAATGACAAATATGAGTGAAAAGAGCAAAGAGTTCAACAAGTGTTCTGGTGAGTTAACAGTTTAAGTTAAGACTGTATCCAATGTACAATATTTAGCAGGATATATGAAGTTTAATGACAGAAATGGAATATACACCAACATGTTTCCACTAGTGTATAATCACATAAAAGTGACAACTGTTGTTTTTTTCCTCTTAGAATAAACTGTTTATATCTACAGATGCCCACCACGACCATCTCAGAACTAATTTCCTTTTTCTTTCTTTTTTGTAGAGTTGCATCTAGCATTATCATGCATAACTGTCAAAATTGTGTTCACAAAGTAAAGGAAGCAGAATTAATTTAATTATTAGTTTGTAAAAAGGGGTGGGAGTCTATAAGTTGTACGTCTTCACACTCCTTTTCGAGTGCAGAAAATTTTATTTGATTATGTTGTATGGCTCTTTGTTGTTTGATTCTATGTACTTGAAATAAAACTAACTAACTAACTAACGAACTAACGAACTAACGAACTAACTAACCGTCTCCTACTACTTTTGATTTATACCATAATTAACCAAAAACAAAACATATACTACACACACTGGCTCCAATGACGTCTTTTCATTTTTTTTTTATTGTATCTGAACATGAATGTGCATAAGGAGCTGAAGTCCTGCCCCTTCCAATGAGTCCCATAGGACCGACCTTAATTAATTAATTTGGTTCTGAAAATAGGATGTTACTTGTCAAGAAAGTCCCTTTTTCGTGAGGATTGTAAAGAAGTATGTAGTTTTGTGTGTAACAGCTCAGTAGACTGCATCTCTCACCAAAACCAGGAAGACCATTAAACTGACTTATTTTATGTCAATGTTCAAGAGTAAAGTGTAAAAAGTATTTAAGGAACTGTAAATCACTACTTTCTGGTCATGTTGATGCTGTAGAGACATCTACAGCGACTGTGGAGAGATAGTTACAATGGCATCACCGCTACAACTTTTAGGATTATTCTATTTCTTTTCTATGGCTTTTCACAGTCTGCAATAATACACAATAAACATTAGATATGTAAATAATGCATAATTCAAATCAGATCAGAAATGGACTTCAGACTTCTGTTTTTCAGAAATAAGGTCTGACAGTTTACAAACAGAAGGGGCGGGGACAATAGAATGTCAGTTTTTTTTTCTTATGCAAAATGAAAGTGAGAGGACTGATTTGTTGTATTAGTGTAAATACAAATACACATCATACACACATTCAGAGTCTACTTTTTTATGTCAGGTTTTTGGTGCCATATTTTATGGTTTAATCAAATCTTTTCCATATATTCAAGATTCAAGAGATTCAAGATTCACTTATGGTCATTGCGCATATTTCAGAATAATAAATAAAATTACCTTCCAGATACAACCGACCAAGATTACATTAGACAACACAGGGTTCTCCCCAGAAATTTATAGTATCCTGGCGTGTCCCCCTTGGCTCCTCCTCAGCTACACGGGCCGTGGTCACCACCAAGGATACAAAAAAAAATGCAGAGATCGTTCTCTGATCATCAGGCTTCATATAACACTTGTGTTTTGTCATGGTGCATGTCATCTGGATGTAAACAGGAAGTGAGTTTATGTGCAGTCAGATCCCGACCAATAAGAGTGCTTGATTTAATGCATTACATCATATCCAACCAATGGGAAGAAAGTGTCATGCTAAAGCCCTGCGATAGATGCAACTCTGTAAGATTTCAAAGGAAAAACAACATGGTGCTGGAAAATAGAGTGCATACCTGCAAACCCAATGGATTTCGGTAGATTTTAGCAAAATTATTGGGGGAAAAATAGAAAAAAAAATGCCCTACATTTGAAAATGAGTATAGCGACGCTGAGCTAGCAGTATACTGGCGCAGGGCCGTTGTTCCATCGTCTGGGGAAAACCCTGCGACAGGACATACATGGAAATACAGATACAGTTGTATTGATGAATCGCAATGAATACACTCCGTGTTTGCAGAATGAAAGACAAAAATGGAAACATTAGGATTTGAGGAGAGAAAAAAAGACAATATCATACTGTAGTTGAAAAACTCTGCAGGGTGTTATTTGTGAAAAAAAAAACCAACACACGTCCGCATGTAGCCCAAAAAGATAAGCATTTAAACACAGGACCAAAAGCACATGTGGGTAGTGGGGGTAAGGGCAGGTGAGCGAGAAGTAGGTGCGCTGCAGCCAGTCCAGCGCAGCGCTTCCAAAGCCCCTGTCCACAACATGTCTGGGAAATGGGTGGGCGTATATTCATATTTTATATACATTTAATAGATTCCTCAGATTGCAAGGTTGTATTTTTGGAGGGGGTCACTGAACTAAAATCCCATATTTTCATATCCGTGTTTTAAAATCATTCAATCAAGTGGCCTGACCCGAAACAAGAACTCTCCCTCCTTCTGACTGACAGCTGTAATTACCAAAATCTGTTGGTGGTCCAGTGGTTTGCATTATTATCTCACAGTGAACGGGTTCTGGGTTTGATGTGTGAATGGTTGTTGGTCTGTATATGTCAGCCTTGTGATGAACTGGCGATACATCCAGGGTGAAACTCACCTTCGTCCGTTGGTAGCCGACACCTCTCGCAACCCTCACGAAAACTAAACGGTTCCAAAAACAGATAGATGGGTGTCAAGATTTGAGTGGCAAGATACTGGTCATCACAGAAGCTTGGAAAGAAATGGAATCAGGTTATTTATCTTTATATTTAGTCTTTTGATTTGGACTGAGAGTACTGAGCTGCAGGTAGAAAGTGTGCATTTTTAAAGCTTAAAATATTAACCAAAATGTTATAATTATCAGCTAAATAAGGGGTAACAGGTAGTTGGTGTTTTTCAAAATGCTAAAGGATTACTCCTCAACGTATTTTCGTAGGTTGTAAGACATCCTCTCAGGTTCTTTGTAAAGAAAAATGTATAAAACTCCTTTTAAAACTTCTAATTGCTGTGACGCTTTAATCACCGATGCAGCCTGCAGCCTACAGTCTCCAGAGACCACTTCATACTCAACCCGAGGAAATAGCAGAATGGATGGATATATGGATGGATAGATGGATGGAGAATGGAGGGATGACTATCCAGTCCGAAAGTGCCCGGGTAATATCCGTCAGTGTTGTGTATTTCTACATAACAAGTGTCCATCCACGAGGCAATCTCACCTCAAGAGAGTGATCTGTCTCTCCTTTCCCCTCGCTAAGAGGCTGAGGCTTTATCAGTGAGGCCATGATGAATTCTCAGCAGACACCCACTCGGTATGGGCCCTGAATGAGCATGCATTTAAATGAACCCTCTCTTCCTCTGCCTCGTACTACACAAGGATTTCTAAACTCTCTCTCTTGTCAAGCACTACATCAAACACAGTAACAACAGCTGTCCTAGCCCTCCTTCATCCCCTCCCCTCTCCCATCTACCTCTTTCTTTAAGTCATTTGCTTGTCTGACATTTTTCTTCCTTGGTCCACATCACCAAAGACTGCTTTCATCTGCTTTTCATGATGGACTCATCTACATTTTTTAAAGGCAACTTAACGTCATATCCGAGTTTGTTGCAGCTCCCAATCAAACCACAAAAAGTGGTAAGGCATCATTCGTAGCTACAACATCTCTTTCCTCTTCTCTACTGAATTTGAACCAGAAGGTAAAAGGCAGGATCCTGGTGATCAGAGCATCAAAGCTTCCAGTCAGCCCTCAGGTTGGTGCATCAGGGTGAATAGTACCAGTGTAGAGACCCTCAGCCTCCATGACTAGGGCTGGGAGTCAACCTGACTGCCCTGTTCACTCACTAGTCTAGGGCTCCCCCTTATGTCAAAGCAGTTGTCAGTTTTACAGCTTCAGTGAGAGGGTGAAGCAGAATAACCCTCTGGTCAGTAAAACAGACAATAAAAGTTATGTGAGTGAATTATGAGGACATTATTCAGGTAAACCTAGGTTCTCTTTACTTGATAACAATAATACTTAGTTGATGTGTTAGCTTGGAGTGAATTATTTATTCAGGCCGTGTCTTACTATGGTTTTATTCATGACTAGTGATGGGAAACAGATCATTTTAAGGATCTGGATCATTCTGAATCACTCATCAATAGGGTCTGGGTTGGACGAGTCATTTGTGCCTGATTTAGCCCAGTGGTTCTCAACTCCGGTCCTCGTGACCTAGTGTCCTGCATGTTTTAGATCTGTCCCTCTTCCAGCACATCTGAATCAATTAATGATCAGCTCATCACCAAGCTCTGCAGAAAGCCTGATAATGATGTAATGGCTTCCAGGTGTGCTGGAAGAGGGAAAGATCTAAAACATGCAGGACGCCGGGGCCACAAGGAGTGGAGTTGAGAACCACTGAATTAGCCGATCACACCCAGAAAGACGAATCCAAAGTAGATGATTGTATTACAGAAGATTCTGTGAGTAACTGAGTCTCTGTCTGTCTGTGGCTCTGTGAGTGGATCTCTGTGTGAGTGCCGAATCTTCTTTGTGGTTCATTCCCCTGTCTGAGAGTGAATCTTAGGGAAGAAATCTGAGTAGGAATTCACTCGACCATTTAGCTCAGATTGCTGAATTCAAAGATAGACTTCATAGGTGGTGCAGTGGTTAGCACTCGTGCCTCACAACAAGAAGGACCCGGGTTCGATTCCCAGACTCTGTGTGGAGTTTGCATGTTCTCCCCGTGTCTGCGTGGGTTTTCTCCGGGTACTCCGGTTTCCTCCCACAATCCA
>JAQQZY010000017.1:21914090-21927157 GCA_030068375.1 Ostorhinchus rueppellii | reverse complement strand
TGGGATAGGCTCCATGCGACCCCCGTGACCCTAGTGAGGATAAAGCGGGTATAGAAGATGAATGAATGAACTTCATAGTATGTGTCGTTTTTACGATGTAAAAGCTGAAAGGGGTTTGCACCACTTGGAATGTATACGTGGTATGAGTAGGGTGATCATGTGCTTACAAGCCACAAGGAGTGTGGCTTGTGTTTGTGTGGGACAATGTGGGACACTTAACCATAATGCTGGAACAAAGTCTAGGTTTTTAAACAATGTCCATCTCATCGTCTAGTTTAGAAATATGAATAACAATTTGATTTCATTGCACACAGTATAAATATTTTTGCACTGGGCATTGATTTTTTTTGTTTTTTTTGCACAGGTTTCAATAGCTTTTTTGCTTGTAAAAATTAAACAAAAAATCTACTTGTAAAAAGCTCAAAAAGAAACCTCAAGTTTCAAATATTGTAATTGAATACCTTAGGAGAATCTTTTTTTTTTTTTTAATTTGAGTGCATGTACTCAATCCTCAAAAGTAAACTAATTTATGTGCAATAAAACAAAAAGGCATAACTGACAACATTATTGTTCCCACTTCCAGCCAACCTAAAACTACTAGGACCAAAAACCTTTGTGCATCCATACACAGAACAGTCCAACATGTTGCATTCTAACACAGTAATCAAAATACAATAAGATGAAGTAAATATCCTGTGGAATGTTCCAAAAAATAAGTATCCACATACTTAAAAGCATATTTTGTTGCCTCAAGTCTCTCAGTTCAAACTCCAAACTTAAAAATAGGTAAAAGGGAATAGGGATAAAATCTAACCAATCATCACATGCATATAGTGTGTGTCACTTCAAGTCTTACTCACCTCCGTGTCCGATGGAAAAAAAAGTTTGACATAGTTCGCATAATACCCTCCGTGAATCATCCCCCTCCAATTTAACCCATGTATGAACATTTTCCCATTGTTCTATGTAGTCACAATTTCTTTTTTGCATGGAATTTCCATGATTTCCTCCAGTATTTGCATGCCATTGGCTTAGGCTTTTGGCTTTGTTTTTTGTGTGTCAAGTGGGCAGAGGTCAGGAGCACACCGGTGACAGGCTGATGGACTCCTGACCCCACGTGCATGTGGTTGATTGCACTTTGGAGAGCCAGAGCCAATCAAATGTAGGGCATCGTCTCAGTTTGTGGGACGTGGAAATAATGTTCATAATGCTGGGCAGTCCTGCACAAAGTGGGAGACCTGGTCACCCTAGGTACAACTCAACTGATCTGAGTGAATCAACAAACAGATCTGTGGGTTGTGACTCATTTTTGGGAATTTAGGAAAAAATTCTAGTAGGGATTCAGGTGAACTGTCTCCATTATTGACTAGAGGGAGAATGAAACCAATGAAGCCATTAGGTTTGATGAAAGTGGTGGGAACTAAAATGTGCCTCCATGCAAACATCAATGAAATAAAACTTCTTCTAACTCACTCAAACTTTCTCAAAGGTAATCGCACCGCTGTATAGATTCTTTTTTAAGATATTTAACTACAGTCATAGGCTATAGACTATAGTGACACTGTCATGGCAAAGCTAATTGTACAGTATTGTGTGGGCTTGAACAAATTACCAGGCAGCAAAGCTCAGTGTTTGGAGTAGGGCCCAGCAGTGAGTGTGTGAACTGTATTGAAGGATGATGAGTTGATGAAGCCTGTATCGAGTTAATGTGGAAATATAGCAGCTTTAAAAAGATAATAAATCAGTTATGTTGATTCTGAAACACTGTGTTGAGCTCCTTTTTTCCCACACAAATCGGTCAGGAATGGACTAGTGAATTTCTAAGGAATTTCAGAAATGGTATTGATTTCCATATCTATCCATAACCTTTGGTTTAGTCGTCGCTATCTGGTCTAAACTAAACTTTTTCAGATTTAAGAGACCTTTAGGTTTAAGAGTCCTTAACTTGTAACTGTAGTAGAAACAGGATGTGATTGTAAATAAGTAGCATCACCAATTTTAAGGAAGGATTTGTGTCTAGCTGTCACCTCAGTCAATCAGGTCTTACAAGCCTTTCTGCTGACAGACAGTATGATGAAAGTGATCAGCTTGGGTTTTCTGCAGAACTGGCAGATACTACAAAGAAACATAAGCTGATAGAAGTTTGGAGAAAACCAAGAAACATCATTATTTCTCTGTCCACACATTCAGCAGGCGAGTACAGTATTACTAGCTCTACCTCGGGCCAATGGGGAAAAAAATAACTTCACACCACGTTTGGATTTTCCTCAATTAAACCACTAAACTCATTGTTTCGCAGGAAATTGAGAAAAGTTCCAGAAAACGTGCTGTAATTATTCATAATCCCAACAATTTGAGCACAGCTACCTAATTTGGCTCTGTAATTTCAGCTTTTCTGAAATTTTCTTGCATACATTTGCACATTAATGTGGCCTGTTGTACGCAGAGAGGGAGCATTTTCCTGTGTGATGTCTCTCACAGTGGTGCGGCCCAGTCGGGAGGCAGGGCCAGCTGAGACACAAAGATTGGTTTTGTTCTCCTTTAGCCGTCGAGCGCTTTAACACATTCAGTGTTATTGCCTCTTGTCAGTGGTGTTGTGATGGTAAACAAACACCTCGGTGGAACGTGTGCTTGTGTACTCGCCTGTGTGTGCGCTATTACCTGTGTGTATGCAAAAAAGAAACTTCTAAAAACAAGCATTTCCTCAATAATTGTCACGCTTGTTAATTGTCAGATTGCGCGAAGAAATAACAAACTGCATTTCACACACCTGCCAATCGTAGACATCCCAAGACACCATCCCTCCCTCCATAGTGTGCATCCATCTGCAGCAGCTATACATTTTGTTTAGCACAAGCTGTACATTTTACCAATCTCCTTGATTCTGTGACTCCTCGCTTCCTCTTTTGCAACTCTGTCCACATCTTTCATGTTTTCCACGTTTTTTCCAACTAGTTGTTGTGCTGGCGGGGAGATATGGCCATCAGTGTCTGTGGCCGGCTCTGTGTTGTGCTGTGACTGTCTCCCTGAGATTTGCATAAATAAGCTCCCAGTCCCAGCATGCCCACGCTGTTGCCCAGGTGCAAGGACATTTGCATATAGAGCTGTGATAGGGCTCCCCTGGGTCCCCTCGGCAACTGCTGAGCGGGTAGGGGGCCGGTAGCACCACAAATGAGTTCTCAATATGAACCTCAGCACTGCCCTCCATTTTATGTGTGTGGAGGTTCGGAGCAGAGCGGAGAATGACCAGAGAAGAGAAAAGGCGGAGATAAAAAGGGAATGAAAAAAGGATAGAGACAGCAAGATGGGTAGCATATGGAAAAAGACAGCAAGACAGTCGTGTTTCGTCTGAAACTTAGTGTCAGTTTGCCAGTTATTGACACCAGGGTGGATCAATCAGTTGTTTATCTACATCATATAATGAATGCCGTAATGGCTTTCAACAGCTCTGCAGATATATTACCGCATATTGTGTTGGACATCAACCAAAGCAATATCAGCCGCAGTATTTCTTGACTTTGTCTGATGGCCCCATCATGCTTTTCCATTACCATGGAGTCTCAGTGGCCTTTTGAATCAGCAGAATATGGTTTGGGAAGTAGGGAGTTGAGCCCAGTCCTGATTAGTCACATGCAGCTCCTCTGACAATACTCTCTCCATCTGAGCACCATCGAGCTGTCTCTCGTTCAAGAGACGAGTTCTGATGGGACACCAGCCAGAGGAGTCTTATGGGATCAGTGAGGATATCCTGCACAAGAACAGATGAAAGGAATCATACACAAACACCTACATTATACAGAAATCCATGTATCGAGCGTTTTCATTGACATCAAATTTGACAGTCTTCAACTTTGTAAAGCAAAGAAGTCAGTATGGACAATGTTAATACTACTCTCACAACAGTCACTCTTGATGTATTTCCACGATATTTACAATAAAAGTTCCAGTAGTAATATTTTTTTCCCTTTTTGATGTGGAAAATAGTGTATATCAGAAAGGCCTTTATTTAGGTTTAAGGTCATGTCTCTGTAGGAATATAAGGAAAGTCTAGGTAACACGCAAAAGCAGCTCTGAATATGTTGTATTCACACTCAAAGGGTATTATTGTGCCAGGTCAGCTCTTAAGAGAGGGAAAAAAAATATCACCATGAAATCTACGCATTGTATGACATCTACCTTTGTGCTTTGTGAAGACATTTTGACCTCAATTACCACTGGATGTCTGTCAAAACAATGTGGAAAACTCAAGGCCAAACAATAAGGTGTTCCTCTTGTCAAAGATGTTCAGAGGTCAGCTGAAGCCCTCATTAGCTGTGTCTTTATTCCACACTGTAAATGTTTTGCATTTGAAACTTGGCTACAGTGAGATAAATATGACCCTTCTAATCCAACTGTAGTAGAGATCACCTACATCAACTCACTTTTTTTTTTTTAAACTCATATTACGGAAAACATTAAGCCTTCACATATTCATTAATGACTTTGCTTATTTTTTCAATTTGGCAGCTAAAGGGTCTAAAGCAGTGGTTTTCAAAAAGGGGAGTGTGGACACTCTCTTGGGGGGTGTGAACAACAATGTTGGGGGGGTGTTTGGAACGAGAAAGCTGAGGGGAGGCACAAATGGGCTGCATTAGTGACTACTGTTGTACATCACAGCATTATACATCACTCAACACCCGGTGTAAACTCCAACGTATGAAAGAGGCACATACCCAACCCCCTCCAACTCCCTCAAAAAAAAAAAAAAAAAAAAAAAATTGGGGATGGGGGGGTTATCAGGAGGCTCATGATGGGGTTTGTTCAAAAAAGGTTGAGAAACACTGATCTAAAGCAAAGAAATGTGAGGAGGAAAGTTTGGCATGATACAAAAAGACAGATTTTAATTGAAATCTTCTACTGTACTTCAAATAAGTTTTGTATATTCTTGTTTGTGTAGCTGCATAAGATAAAACCAGCATCCTTGTGCAGTCCTGTGTAGAGCATTCTTACTTTGCATAAGTTTTCAGATTGTTAGTTTTGATGATGTTTTTACAGCTTCACAAAACTTACACTGTCAGTTTATACAGGAAATTATATTAATGCCGTTGCATTTGACTGTAGGTCGTATTTTCCACAATCATACCACTCTTCCAACATTTGACAGCAATAATAAAGGAATCTGCCCTTCATGATGCTGTTGACCATGTCTGCAAATCTGGCTACATTATATTTTATGTCATGAAAAATAATAAAACGCTGTAAATGTCAGTTTGACATAGTGACTGAATTATTTGGTTGGTTTATAGATATTGAAAAGACTTGGTTAGGGTCAGAGATAAACGGATAAGTCTGCAAACGTGCAATTAAAAAAATCTCTATGTATTTATTAATATTTAAAGTGAATCACAATCTTTTTCTGCAACCTAAACACGGTTCTAGTACCACCAAAAGCTAAAAATTCTCTTGGATTCTCTATATTTGTATTGTTTAGCGATAAATTACACTTCCTGGCAGATAAATAAAGGCATTGATTATGTTTGTTGCACAAATTACTGCATTATATTTAGCACAAAACACATCTGGAAAAGTACCAGAATCAACTCAATTATTATTTTAAATATTTAATATTCATGGCACCAGCTAGAACGTTTTCACATGAAGTGTTTTTTATGTGATAAGTCTATTTACTGTGCATGATTGATACAGTATGTTTTGTCTTGTTAAATCGCGCCACAGTGCCAAACAAGCTGAAAATTGCTGGTCTAAAGGACACCAAACGCTGTGCTATTGAAGTCTCTCTGTGGCTGGCATGACCTCCACTCCAAGTGTATTCAGGGCCTTTTGTTTGGTTCTTTGTTTGGCCCAGGCTCTAATGGCAATCAAAAGGGACATGGTGGTCGTTCTCAGTCCTCAGCACTAATGACATTGGCACTGAGGCAGACAGACAGTGTTCATCCAATCCGCTGGCCTCCCTACACGGTCTCATCGCAGCACACTGAGCCTTTGCGGAGTCTCTTCGGAGAGCTCCCATTTAGCCATTCTCTGTGATTTCCCTCTCAGGAAACAACCAAATCATTTTCTCATAGACACGCTCATTAGCTGACAGCCCATTCCCTGCCAGTTTCAACATTTGAATATTCCCGTGTGTACCTCGGCAAACATCGGAGGTCTCATAGTTTCCAACCAAAGCCAGAGCCGACATGCCAGTAACGCACTCCAAGGAAAAAGATCTAGATGCCAAAGCAATAAGCTGAGGTACAAAAAAAAAAAAAGATGGATCAAATGTTATGATATTCAGTGACATGATAAGAATATGTCAGAACATAATCAGACATTTGGTTTAAGCTTAGCAAGTAGGAGTCGTGCGTTCGGCTAACTAAAGAATGCACCGCGTTTAGCAACAAAGGAGGTAAACTAGTACCTGAGAATGCTGTTTTGTTCAACAAAATTTAAGAAGAAAGCACAGTACGTTCAAGCACAAATGGAGTCACACACACAAACATTATAATTCTTGCCATCAGTTTCACCGAGTTTAGTGCCTGAGACTGATTTTTATTTCCCTAATATGTTCTGCAGTAAATCTGCATTGTCTGTGGCTATTGAAATACAGAGAAAGAGAGATCAATATAATAGGTTTGGCACCTGGCCAAAATCATCCCTGACAATGTGCGAGGCAGGCATTTGAAATCATTGGTGCATATCCGCGTGTTTGGGGGATAAAAATAATTCCTCGCCTCTTTGCCAGGGAGCGAGAGGCACAATGCCCAGGTCTGAAGGGAAGGGTGCCACATGGGTCTGCAAATTGGCTCAGGCGATCAGACACGGGCATCTCATTTTGTAGAAGAGAAGAAGAGGATGGGGAGAGGAGGGTGGAGGGAGAAGAAGGAGGAGGAGAGGGAGATGAAGATAGGAGGTGTGTGTATGTGTGTGTGTTTGGTGGTGGTAGAGTTGGGGGTGGAGCGAGGGTAGTAGTAGTGGTGGTGGTGGTGGTGGTGTGTGTGGGGTAAACAATTCCAATGATTTCCCCAACCTGGCACAGTCCAGGATGTGGATGGCTGCACTGCAGAGGAATTGCAACGGGTTTATTTGGCTTTTTGTTTGTTTCTTTATTGGAGGGTGAGAGAGAAAGAGAGAGAGCGGAAGGGAAGTGGAGGTTGTTTTTTTTTTGTCAACTGTCAGAGGTAGTGTAGATGAAGGGAGGATGTTCAGAACAGAACAAATTATTTCCTTCAGATGAACTGAAAATCGTTCTTTTACATTTGCAAACATTTGCTGTTGAAGTTCCAAGTCCTGAGTAAGCCAGATGTATGAGCATACAAACCTGAGTGTTGGGAAAGTAATTTCCTCTGCGGAGGCTGACTGATAGCATTAACCTCTGGTGTGATGTCAATTTCAATGTCAACCAATTTAACTTGTGGCAATTATGCCAAAGTTATGAGGAGAATGCCAGATTTAAGCTTTTAATAGAATTTTAATAACGCACTGCATGTACATAAACACACTTTGACACACAAGCACGACTGCAAATGTGCATGCATGAAAATATAAAAACACGCCTTCAAAAAACACCAGGGTGCTTTTAACACATGTAACATTTTATGTGCATGCACTGACACGTGCTTGGCTGCATAGTTTACTTGCACACATACATGCATGCGCACGTACACTTGCATGCCTCCCATGCAGGTACCTTTGGCACCCTACAGACGGCTGCTGCCGAAGAAGTCTCAGCGGGAGTGCTAGATTAAAAATGACAATCACTCGGGGTGCACGGCAAACACCACAGGAAACGCAGGTGCCTTTGTTAAGAGACACCCAGCGCTCTAAAGGGCCTAATTATCTGCTGTTATTTTGGCAGTTATCAGGCAGAGAATAACTCCCCTGCTCAGACTCAGACTCACACAGCGAAAAATTACTCACTCGCTCACAGTGAGGTATTATATTGCGCCACTGACAAGGTATGCGTATTATGTGCCATGTTGGAATTTCACTAGAATTTTCACAATAGAGTGTTGTGGTTTCCTGTTTTGTACAGAAAGGAAATTATTAGTGTAACCGTAATCATTAAAAACCCAAAATGTAATCACTTTCAATTGCGCACAATAGGTTTTTCCAAACAACTTCCAGGTGTAAGATATGGAAATTCGACAAAACTTTGTATTAAAACACAAAATAATGCTGACTTCAGAACACTTTACTAATGAATCACAAATATGAGTGGAGTTTAATGCAGGCACAGATATGAGAAACTGTCTCCCCCTGTTCTCAAGGGCTAGGTGGCACTGTTGGGCATGCTTTCAGACACATGCATACATATCCTCCTCGCAGCTCATGAACAGATAATTGGACAGTTTTATAGAGGATATGAACTCTGAAGGGGAACTTAAGCCATCTAATCATTGGCATTCAGCGTATGCTATTCATATGCATAAATACAAATAAAACACTTTCTCTGCCTGCACAAAGGGAGTCCTTTCTGAAAGGGAAGTCACACTACAAAACATCCATATTCCTCTGAAATTGAACCAAAGATTATAGGAAGAAAGAAAAACTCAGGTAGATAAACCTCAAAATATAATTTTATTCTGCAAAGCAGACCTGAGATTAATCAATGCTGCAATATATTCTTTAAGGCATCGATTCTCTATTTTTTTTCTTTGCAGTTGAACAATAGGAGTGCAACAATGCGCCGCTCTGATGGCAGTGATGGTGTGTACATTACTTGTGTATGTGCAAGTTTTTTTTTATAGCAGTTTCCTTTCACGCTGTATCACATAAAGCGAGCAAATTACATCTGGAGCATTTATGATGATATGATTAAATGTAAATGTTTCTGATGTGGTGTACTTCGGTGTGCCATTTCAACTATTTGAAGTGTTTGTGCTCAGCTGAATGTCACTTTAGGACAAGGTGTATCAGTTTCTGTATTACATAAATTAGGCATATCTGTGTTCAAGAGGGATTTAATAAATACACTTGTCTGGTGTTGGTGTGTTAACATCCATCTTCACTTCAACTTCTTTCAGCGGAGACTTCCTGCCCTTCTCTCCTCATGCTGTAGCTGCTAATGTAACCAGCTCCATATAATATGCAGATAATGGTGCATCAGCGTGTCTTTCCCATGTCGCCCTCGCTGCATTACAGTGGATCACACGACATGGCCTTGCCCTGCAGGAATACAAGCCCCTTGTAATTGAAATGAATAAGTGAGGGAGGAACATGTCTACTGAGAGCCCAAACTTCTCACTCTCTCTCTGCCGTCAGTATATTCAGTGGGGATCCAGCCTTTAGCTGGCACCGCCAGTCTCAGTAGCTCTGTCATGGGGGCTGAGGCTCGTCTGTGTGGCTGATCGGAAGTGGCACGGTCGAGGAGAGGAGCTCTCAGCGTGGGGTGCAGGAATGGGGACAGTCCCCTACGGTCTCCAGCTCCCACTCCCCCCCTTTCCTTCTCTCTCTAGTGTGCAAATGCATATCTTTCTCTTATGATCTTTTGGTCTTCTTTTCCCTCGCTATGATCTCCCTCTTCCTGTTTCCCTCCCACTCTCTCACTCCCTCAGTTTCCCTCTATCTTTGTTTCTCTCACTCCCTCCTTCCCCATGGCCCGTCCTTCCTTCATCTTAATCCCTCTTCCTTCTTGAGTTTTCTTGTCGCTACATCTTTTTCTTTTTTTTTCTTTTTTTTTTTTTGTTCAGAGGTGAGTTTTGGATTCATGAGGAAAGAGAAAGTAGTCCTGTTGTGGGTATTGCAGCACCTGTTAAACTTTGTAGAAAGAGTAAAATTTACATCTTTAGGGCTTATTTTGGACACATACTCTTCTGAGCCTGTCTTCAACTTTTTTCCTATGCTTCCAGAACTTTAATATTCATGTGTAAAAAAAATAATATTTCCAGCTCACACCTCACATTTATTTCTTTTTTTAATTTTAGTTGAGGTTTCTGCAATGCAATATAGATGCACATACAGTAGTTCATCTGGCACACATACGCTCCTGCCTTCCCCTCACCCGCCTCTTGCCTCTTTACACTTCACCCATCTGTGGGGCAATTACACCCCCCCCTATCCCAGCGCAGCCACACACACTCAGCAAAACCACATTCATCCCTCAGTGCACCTGCATCCCTCATGTTTGTAACAGTCCCACAATGCCCTCCGTCTACTGGCCTACAACGCCCCGGGTTCCTGTGAGACCTGATCATTGTCATCTTTTTCTTTTCTCTTTCTACCCGCTCCCCACTTTGGTGACATACACATTATTTATTTTATGACTGAGTACTCAATTTGAATCCCCTTTCTCCATCAGTCACATGCCACACAATGGCTTTCTCCTTATCTACTGGAGTGTCCTTTTTACAACACATCAGGGCACTGTAACACACCAATAAATTCTAGTGTTTCCATATTCTTACCTGCTGAAACCTGTGGTTTAAATTCACCGGGACAGGAAAAGTGGCTGTGAAAAAAATTATTACAGTTTGCTCCCACGTATGTCGACGTGAAAGTTGTAAACAAGAAGCTCCTCCCTAACTTTTTATTCTTCTTTCACACTTTGTAAGTTGTGTAAGGATTCCAGCAGGAGAGGGAAAAAAACAAGCTGATTATTTTTTCTTGTTATTCAGGAGCTTATTTGGTAACTTTGCTGGTGCAGAGGACAAACATGTACATGAGTCGAGGTGACATTGCTGACCATGTCCAGCGGCCCAATTACCTCTCTCCAAATATGGCGTACAAAAGCTGGGCCGGTGCATCTGTACACATGGTGTCTGTTACTCCCCAATTATTCCTGCATAAGCAGATTGTGTGGAACATCAAACTGGGGATGTGATGGCTCGTGTGCGGGCTGCCTCCAGCAGAGTGCTCTTTCTTTCCTATCATTTGATCTCGTATTGTAATCCCAGGTGCTTTGAATAATTTATAGGATACAGCTTCTCGTTAAACAATAATTTATATGTGTCTATGAGAATTGATTTCACAGGAATGCACATCTAAATAATGAGAGAAACTGCTGCATTTCATCTATAAGGAGAAGCAGAGATAATAATAGCAACACCAAGACATTTCAACAACAAAAAACAATAGCAATAACAACAACAACAGTAATAATCATCATAATGAAAATTATAAATACAGCAAATAAGAATAATATGACTAATTAAGGATGTTCAGTCTGAAAACTTACAATAACTTCCTGTGTCAAAGTTGTGTTTTTAAATAGACGGATAAAAAAATAATAAATCTCTACACGTATTGCATAAACTTCAATGTCAAAGTGGTGGTCACATTTGGACTTTAAAGCTCACCATGTCATTTTATCCTTGTGAGGGCAATATGCGCATTTTCCTATTCATATCCACTTATCAATTCACAGGAGAGGACCACACTCATGCATGATAAATTTATTGTTAATGCAAAAGGCTTGTACCGCCCAGTCCTGATGCCCACAGAGAAATGATGCAACTGATTCCTTCTGAGGCAGAACAATCAAAATGTTCATCAGAGGAGAAGATGTGGAAAAGTGGGGATAAGTGTGTGTGTGTGTGTGTGTGTGTGTGTGTGTGTATGAACCAAACCTAGGTCATGCAGTTCACATCACATTGTGCCTTCAGATAATAATCCATTAAAAATTCTACGCATCTAACGTAACATTAGAATATAATTGTGCATTTATCTAAGTGCACTGTGATTAGATAAGAACACACTCACAGCCATTTAAATCCCGTTCTCATGTCTTGTAAAGATTTGATAGAGTGAAATCTGACAAAAAAAAAAAACAAAAAAAAAACACTTCCTGTGCAGTGCATGCTATGGTATATCTAGCAGTGAGGCATGCATAACAATGAATAAGAAAATGTGGTGTTGGTTAAGGTGCAACACTGTGAAGAAAGTTTTATTGGGACCTCTCTAAAAGGAGGAAGTTTGCTCGATTTAAGTGCTGGGGACCAATTATCCAGAAGTGTGACGCTGTCAGAAGTCTCCAGGTTTTGTCAAGTCTTCTGACACCCTGCCAGTGTTGTTCTCTGGGAAATGGAACTGTTGAGAATTTTTTTTTTTTTTTTTTCCCCTCCCAAACGGAGTGAAAATAAAGAGCACATTCGTGGGTAGCCGAAGGGTCTGGATTTAACTTCTGGTCGATACATTTTTAATTATCATTTTTTTTTCAGGATATGTGATAAGCGTTGTGCGTTGTTTGGAATCCTCCCCCTTTTCAGAAATTTTACAGTGTCTTGAATTGGAATAACTGACATTAAAATGTGTAAACGTCCCTCATTAGCGACAAGATTCGAGATGTCATCGCTATCACATGGAAATCAGAAAAATAAGATGATAAAACGTAGATTAGCATTTTAGAACTGCCTGCATCTAGTGCATCATTCTGCTTCAAAGAAGAAAAAGATAAATGATGATGCCATTAAAAGTGAACTAATTAAGGAATGCTTCTTTTAAAAACTCATTAACTGCACCCTCATTTACATAATGATGCATATTAATTAAGTTTTAATGAATCTGAGCTTCCATCAAGTCTCCTCTCCTTGGCAGTGGAGCCATCTCTACAAATGAATAAACACTTCTCTTAAGTATATTTCTCCCTGCAAATGGGAAATGGGTTTTAAACAATAGCAACAAATAAACAAAAGCCTTCAATCTCTGCTCAGTAGAAATGCACATAATTCAAGGTCAAACTTGAACACAAAAATCTACATAAACCTCCCATCGCTTAAAACAAATATATATTTAAAAACAAAAAAAAATAGCTATTAACCATATTTTTTTTCCTCCTATGTAAAATATTTACTGAGAGAAGCACTTGAACAGCGGTTTTTTGAGTTTTTCTTTTCTTTTCTTTTTTTTTTTTTTTTTTTAAAGAAAATCATTAATTCCAGTCTGTGTCTTTATACAGAGAAAGAGTATGTGACAGGCTATGGGTTGCTTCTAATGAGATGCATTTTAAATTAGAGCGCACCTCTCACATTGCCAGCTGGTGCCTGCTCAGGTGCCTCTCTGTTGTGAATGACGGAATGCACACACACACACACACACACACACACACACACACACACACACACACACACACACACACACACACACACACA